>JAKCPI010029274.1:0-221890 GCA_023213315.1 Euborellia annulipes | reverse complement strand
ATTATATTTACAAATATTTAACTTTTTTTATTAATTTATTTTAATTTGCGAAATTTCATTTATTCTATTTAATAATTTCAACAAACAAATTTATTTAAAAATATTATTTTTTAAATTATTATTTAAATTAATTAATTTTATATAAATGCGAACCTGTGAGTAAACAAAGAGGCCCCTTACAAGCCAATGCCATCCCCGGGGACTCATCGCCCGGACGCCAAGCCATGCACATCGCATGTACCTCTCCTCTTGGTACATCCCCATTGTTTTATTATGAGGCTCTGCCTCCCCCTCTCAACAACTACACAGTAAGGTTGCAATTCATCAATGATCTCCCTGGACCATTATCCAGTCGGAGATGCTCATATTATTAAATGCGGCGCCTTCCTACAAATGGACTAACCATGACCGCGGGCCCTCGAGCGAGACCTTCCGAGCCCAGCCGTGTTCCAGTCTGGACCGAAGGGATGCTGCCTCTACTACAGATGAGTCCATCAATGTTTTCTCCTTTCCTTCAGTTTTTATTAAACTAAACTCGCATATATTAAATTATAAACTCTGATTAAACATTTTTATTCAAATCAATATTTTTCAATAAATATCAATGCTTTTGGTAGTCTCAAAGAAGCGTAATAGCAGATACTCCGTACACCCCAATACCGGCGTTGAAGCGAAGCCAACGACCGAGAATTATTAATTGTTGTAATCAAATCCGTAAAAATAAATCTATTGTTATTCCTAATTGTTGCTTTTTTATTGATGTTTCCTGGAGAAGCCAGTTTTCTCGTTGCAACTTTTAGACACCGCCTTTGTCTTTGCTATTATCCCAGCTCCAACGTAAACGAGCTGTTTGACGCTCTGCTCTTATCGCTTATCGCACCCTAACGCCTTTAAAAAAAAAATTCAAAATTAGAGCACATGTTCTATTGCTGATGGGGCATTTTTGGAGTCAGCGCTGCCCAAATACCCAGGAATAGCTCTAAATTTCACTGCCTATGCTTATATAATATCAAATTAAATATTTAGCATATGGAAAAGGAGAAGTCGCCTGCAGGTATGTGTCAGTTTCAGTTCAATTTTAGCTTGAATATTTTTTTTTTTTTTTTTTTTTCACACTTCAAAAATAACCTCCAGGAGCCAGCAAGGCAGCACGTGTGCGCTGTCGAAATAATAATAATAATAATAACAATAATAGAAGGATTAACATCTGAGGAGAGAAGAAAATATTCCTTGGGTTAAATAAAAAAAATTATAGAGCGGCGGATTACGTCAGATATGTGTTGAAAGAAAGCAGAAAAAAAAGTTTTAAAAATATCTCCTCTTCCTGTGTGTCGGTCGGATTTGCTTGCAGAAAAGCCAAAAATGACAAACACACACACAGACCCCCCCCCCCCCCAGAGCAAAGGATCATCAACCGAATAACCCACTACTTCTTTTTTTGAGATTATCATTTCTCTTATCTTATCTTCTGATAACGACAACAACAACAACAAAAGAGATAATAAACATCATCGTCAATAAATAAGAGACGATTGATTTCTTTCGATCGCTGATATAATCACATTTCACATGCCTGATGAAGAGACAATCCCTATCGAAACGTTGCTTAGTGGGCGGAAATCGGCGGTTTTTTTACAAAATACACACAGAATCAATACTTTTATATTTTACCAAAAGTGTACAAAAAAAGTACACGGTGTGACTGGTCGCACAGCACACACAATTTTCTCTTACCCTTCAGTAATCGAGAGTTGTGTTCTGTGCTGGTCACACCAGATTTTTTGTGTCAAGATATATTTAGTTGCTCTTAGCACTTTAGTACCAAACTTGACCACGCGATGATTCATAGATGGCGCTGAGCTACGAATGCTTCAGTAAAGTGTACTTCAAACAATTTCCACGAAAAATTTCACTGATATACTTTTTAAAAAGCATCTAAAAAATAGTTCATTTATTAAATTTTAAACAAAATCCTTGCAACGAATTTTGAGAAAATGGCAAAAAAACTGAAAAAGTACATCAGTAAAGTACTAGTACTTTTTGTCCGATTTTGTTTAAAAGCTTATTAACACGAGTTCGGAAGGTGCCTAACTTAAATATAAAATTTCAACCTCCTAGCTCATTTCCTTCAAGGTCGCAATACTTTCTCTCTCTATATATTTCATATATAGGGTAAGAGAAAGTAAAAAAAAAGGTACTCGAGAGAATCAATCCCACATTCATCAGAGAACGTGGCTTCGACCCCTGCGAGGGTCTCATTTTTTTTAACTTTATTGTAAAAAATTAAAAAAAAAAAAACGTTTCGATGTGGATTGTCTCTTCATCAGGTCTGTGAAAAGTAATTATTATTTTTTAAGTGAACACATTGAATTGAACCGTAAACTCTAATTGATAAAAAAATTAATTAATTTGAAAAAAAAACACTTAATGATATGTTTTAATTTGCTTATTTATTGATATAAATATCTCTGATAATACATTGAGTGACGAAATACCTATCAAGTATATATATACCAATAAATAAACAAATCACCAAGTGTTTTTTTTTTTCTAATTAATTAATTTTCCTTAAAAAAAATTGAATATTTATTACGACTGTAGCAAAAAAATAATTATTAATAATTTATTGATTGTGTTTAGAGAACAAAATACAAAATATTGTTTGTTTAAGAGGGGGAAAGTTTTATAACCAAGTTGCTCTTTTTTTTATATCGACAGTAAATTCTAAAACTAGACGTTCTCCCGAGTAAAATGATATATCACACTTAATATCTAAATTGATTGCATTAGTGTTCAAAAGCGTTATTAAAAGTTGCACTTGGAGCATCGCTAATTACCAAATATAAACAAAACAAACGCAATTAATTAATTTAATAATAAATGCGAGATTTAAATATATTTATTAAAATTAAATTATTTTTTTTTAATTTAATATTTTTTTTTAATTAATTATTTAATTGTTTATTTATTAATTTAATTATGAGAAAAAAAAAATATTAGGCTTATTAGTATGCAGGTTTTTATTTTTATGATAATTCTAAAAATAAAAATAAAAATAACGGGGTGTGTTCATCCCTCCCCAGGACTTTCACCCCAAATATTTGTTCTATTCTTTTAAAATTTGAAGTTTATTTTAAGAAATTCAAAGCTAAACAAACTAAAGATTATCGAAGGAAATTTGAAAAAAAAAAAAAATAACAATTTAATTAAGCGAAAAAATAAGATAATTAAATCTCACATTTATTAATTAATTAAAAATTAAGTTTTTTGATTTTATTTTGAATAAATCACAATTAGCGATGCTCCAAGTGCAACTTGTATAATATTTTTTAACAAACATACATGTGTGATATATCATTTTAATCGGGACAACGTCTAGATTTCAATTATTTACAAAAAACTATGCGTTATGTAAAGAGAAATTTCTCGCATTTTCCTTTATCAGCCCTCCATTAACATTTTTGCGTGTGGCATCATATGTATGACAACTACGAGTTACCCAAGCTAAGTCAGACATTTCTTATGTTTGGTCTTTCATCTTCAACACATGAGAAACTCACAATATGGTTGGCTAATTCTAACTCTATTTATTATTTGATTTGGAGCAAGTGAATCTATTCTCAAGAATTGATAAAAGTAGATAATAATAATTTTTTTTTTTAATATTATTTACTCAATAAACGCACCGCCTTCTATTTCCTTCTGATACCGTATCTATTTATTTTTTGATATAATTAATCACTAGTGATATAGAAATAAAATTGCATTATTCGATTTTTTCACAAATACAAAAAAAAAAAAATTTAATGTTTTTGAGGTTATAAAAAATCAGAAAATTTTAAGCCAAGTCTCATCATAAAGTTTTAAAATTGAAGAATCTGCGAATTTCTGAAAATTTAAATTCAATTATTGTATTTATTCATTTGTGAGAAATTATTCTTTTTATTTATTTTTTTTTAATTAATTAATTTAAATTAAATTATTAAAATTTAATTACATGATAAGATAAAGATGAAAAATAAAAATTCAATAAATTAATA
Source organism: Euborellia annulipes (assembly GCA_023213315.1). Lineage (NCBI taxonomy): Eukaryota > Metazoa > Arthropoda > Insecta > Dermaptera > Anisolabididae > Euborellia > Euborellia annulipes. The sequence goes on along the minus strand of JAKCPI010029274.1, from coordinate 217,850 downwards.
AAAAAAATAATTAAATGTTTAATTGAACTCTGAAACTAGTTGACGTATTTTTATGGGATTTTTTTTTTTTTTAATTTTTGCCCTTTCGGTATTATGTATATTTTATTTTATTTTTTTTTTAATATTCCGAAAAGATGAAAAATAAAAATTCAATTACTGAATAAAAATAATTAAATGTTTAATTGAACTCTATTTTTTTTTTTTTATTTATTTATTTTTTGGCCAAAGGCTTTAGCTATCAGGTTAATTGAACTCTGAAACTACTTGACGAATTTTTATGGGATTTTATTTTTAATTTTTGCCCTTTCGGTATTATGCATATTTTATTTATTTTTTTTTTTTAATATTCCGGGTGACGTTCCACGTCGGAGCCACCCACTCGAGTTTTGTAAAGAGGTTTAAAAAAATATTTTTCGAATGATATTCTAAAAAATTAAACTATCAAATTAGTTGAAAAATTAGTGTGTATTGGAATATTTTAAATTAAAAAATTAAAAAATCACTAGGTTATAAGAATCATTCGGCGGACTTTACGCATATCCTTCTAAAATTTTAAAAATAATATCTCTATATTTTTTTCAAACATTATTAAAGAAAAAAAAAATTTAATTATACAAAATTTAATGAATGATTTTTGATAGAACCCAATGGGGGAAAATTCTAAATTCACAGGAATTTTTTTGATCCTCCCCATTTGGGGATTTTGCGAATCTGAGTATTTTTCCTAGACTCTATAAGATAAATATATAGAAGATTAATATTTTAATAAATTTTTGAATCTTATAACCTAGTGGTTTAATTTTTCAATATTTTCAACGTTAAAATGAATGAAAACAATAATAACTCACCTTATTAATTAACGATGTATCTCCCCACTTTGGTCACTGTCACTGTCACTGATACACACACACGCACGCACGCACGCACACGCACACGCACTCACTTAAATAAGAGAGACATTCGATGCAATGATGTTGAGATGTTGATTGGTGGGGAGCCAAAAAAGCACTGAGCGGCGACAAGCGCGCTAAAGAAAAAGAGAGAAAAAGAAAGAGGAGGCGACGACGAGAACGATGCCGATGCCGATGGCGCCTTCCCTTTTTCTCCCATCTCCCCCACTCTTTCTGCCAATTTATTCATAGCAGGGGGGGGGGACATTTTGAAAAAACTGATATCGAAAATGTTTTTTTTGTTAAAAATTGTTGTGTAAAAGTAGAACGGGAAATGAACACAAAAAAAATCTGGTGTGACTGGTCGCACAGCACACAACTTTCTCTTACCCTTCGGTATTCGAAAGTTGAGTTCTGATCTAGTCACACCAGATTTTTTGTGTCGCGCTACCTACTACGCCAAGCCCGGGGGGCGAAATTTATAAGTATGGGAAAATATTTATATTTTGTTACCATATTACATTTCTCCTATATTTCATATGAAGTACAAGAGGGTACCTCCTATACCAAACGTCGCGGGTTCGGACCCCAGCCAGTCCGATGATTTTATTTAAGCCATTTGGATACCAAATAAGAATGTCTGAACCACACAAATATGTATATTAATCAATAACGGATATCGTAAAAGTCTGAGTTGCCGAAAAGCCTATATGAGTGTGAGTGTTAAAAAAAAAAAAGTACAAGAGTAAAGTGGTCTTCAGAAGATTTCAATGGCAAAATGAGAATATACATTTTAAAGAGAATCTAAAAAATAATTGATTTTTGAATTAAAAAAAAAAAAAAAAATCGTTTAAGCAGCGCGCTACAAACTACACCAAGCCCGAGGACAAAAAAAAATGAATTTGCCAAAAAAATAATCTCTTTTCTACAAAATATGGAGTTGCACTAATCATTTGATCCATCAAGATTAAGATAATAGATGTCGTCCTTCTCGTTAAATGCTTGATTGATTTGTCGTTTTGATATTTAAAGATCATCTGCCGGCATGGGCGTAACTAGAGAATTTGGCTGGAGGGGGGGCCATGGGACCAGCTATCCTCCGGTGGGTCTGGGAAGCCCCATATTTTCTTGGGGCAGGGAGCTTTCTGGGGGGGGGACACCCTCCTAGTTACGCCCATGTCTGGCGGTAATAATTTACGATAGTATAATATAGCGCACCTTTCAAAACAATCATAGGCGCCGGAACTGGGGGGTGGGCAAGGGTACATTGCCCCCCCCTGGCATCCTACAGGGGGGTGGGCAGAGGGGGGCAAAATTTCTTTTTTATTTCATTTATTTTTAAAAATGATATATTTTTACTTTTGAAAAATAAAATCTTCTAAATTAAAAAAAATTAAAAGAGTAAGAAATTCATTTTTTTCCAAATTTTTTCCAAAAATTTTTGATAAAATCACTAGCAAATTTTTTAAATTTTTAATTTTTTTAAAATTGTGATTTTATTTAAAATTTTTAAAGTTTTATAGTAGATTTGATTTTGTTTTATACTATTTAAACATATTAAATTATTTTAATTTTCTAAAAAAAATTTTTTTGCCCCCTCCCCCCTCTGATTCAAATTCGTTCCGGCGCCCCTGAAAACAATCATATAAGTATCCTCAAGACGCCGCTAGCTAGTTCTCTTGGATATTCTATTCCAAAGCCTGTAAGAAATGTTAAAAAGTAAAAATATGCTGTTACTTTTGGTAAGATAAAGTTGTGTTCTGTGCTTGTCACACCAGATTTTTTGTGTCGAGCTATATTTAGTTTCCGCAGATATATTTTAATTCAAGATGTAAAATTTATAAGTATGGGAAAATATTTATATTTTGTTACCATGGCAACCATTTCTCCTATCTTCCCTATGAAATACAAGAGTAAAGTGGTCTTCAGAAGATTTCAATCGCAAAATGAGAATATACATTTTAAAGAGCATCTAAAAAATAATTGATTTTTGAATTTTAAACAAAATCCTTGGAGGGAATTTAGAGAAAATCGAAAAAAACTGAAAAAGTACATCAGTAAAGTACTAGTACTCTTTGGCCGATTTTGTTCAAAAGCTTCGTGTCCCGTCCCAGGGGGTGCCTAAGTTAAATATAAAATTTCAATCTCCTAGCTCTTTTGGTTCTTGAGATATTTTGAACACACCACCCCCACACCCACAACAGACCATGTCGTGAACCCACTTTTTCCTCAAAACGTGAAGATCCATCAAAATCTCGACATCGAATTTTCACATGAATCCAATACTTTCTCACACTATATATATATATATATTTAGGTAAGAGAAAGTAGAAATGAATATGGACGCCGTTCAGTCGCCTCAGATAAAACAAATTCTTTATTCTCTCTCATCTTTTAAGTGATACTTTCTGAGAGAAGTGCATTTTCGAGAGCTTCCTCCTTCTTCTTTATCGGGATGAAAGAAATGAAGGAGCAAAAAAGAATTTATTATTGAATAAGTAACAAGTCAAAGCAACGAATTTCAAATAGGAAGCAGAACGAAATTCCGTCTGCGGCGGACCCTCGCCTTTTCTCCTTAAAGGGGCTCGCTCGAGAGCGAAGGTGTTACGCATGTTTTTCCCGATAAGATTGACATAAACAGTATGCCCAAAAATCAAGTAATTCAAAAATTTGCCAAGAGATGTCAGAATTAGGGTTGGTAGATTCGGAGGCTGAATCGATTTTCGATTTTCGATTTTTAAAATCGAAACCAAATAATCGATTTTTAAAAAAATCGATTTTTGCCTTTAAAAAATCGATTTTAATCGATTTTCGATTTTTTTACAAAAAATCTTTCACTATGCCCATAAGTTGATTTTAAGGTTCTGCTTACGATTTCCAAGCGCTTGTGGAACAAGAAAAATAGAACGTTGCATTACTGATGACCAAATCAATTTATTCACTTCTTTAAAAACCAACACATTGTATATGGTATAACATATTTAGTGTTTATAACTTAAGTTTTAACGTTATAACGTAAATTTTAACAAACTAAGAAAACTAAACATCAGCTTCTATATTTCTTAAAAAATCTGGTGGGACTCGTCGCACAGCACAACTTTCTCTTATCTTCAGTAAGCGAAAGTTGTGTTCTGTCCTTGTCACACCAGATTTTTGTGTGGACATATATTTAGGTTCCGACAGTAAGCTTAAGGTACATTTGAATTCAAGATTTTTTTCTAAAACACCCTTTTTTTCTCATTCACACACACATTCAACTTAAACTATTTAAGACTTTTACGATATACGATATCCGTTATTGATAATACACATATATTAGGGGTCCAGACATTCTTATTTAAGCCATTTGGTATCCAAATTGCTTAAATAAAATCATCGGACTGCCTGGGGTCCGAATCCGCGACTTTTGGTATACGAGGTTAGCATGCTAACTTCTACACCATGCCCCGAGGGCTGAATCCAAGATTAAAATTTATAAACATGGGGAAATATTTATATTTTGTTAATCGTTGAGGCTATTTTTAAGAAAATCAAAAAAACCTGAAAAACTACCTCAGTAAAGTACTAATACTTTTTGGCCAATTTTAATTAACCGCTTATTTTCTCGCTCCAGGGGGTGTCTATCTTAAATTCCAACCTCATAGCTCAAATCCTTCAAGCTTAAAATTGAACACAGACGGACAGATCATGTTCCTAAAATCACTTTCTTGGAAAATCGAAAATCGGCCGTCAAAAATCGATTTTTTCGATTTTTTCAAAACACTGAATCGATTTCGATTTTAATCGAAAATCGAAGCTCAAAATCGATTTTCGATTAAAATCGAAATCGATTCGACCAACCCTAGTCAGAATGGTGGCTAATAATATTTAATGCATTTTCATTGATCTTTTAACAATAAATACTTTATAAATGTTATTATATATTATGTATCTTTTATAAAAGCATAAAAATATATAAATATAGGCCAAAAAGGGGATTGTCTTTGGAAGATCACCTCGAAGAAAAACTTACGAGTGCAAAATTTGCTTTGAGCTCATTTGAGAGAATATTATATAATAGTAAAATTCCTTTCTCCTCGAAATTGCATATCTTCTATGCGGTATCCCGAGCAATTATGTGCTACGGGGCTCAGGTTTGGGGTTGTGCAAGATTTGAGAAGGTTGAGTTATTATTTAGATATTTTTTTAAGAAAATATTTAACCTTCCCAATAATACCCCAAATTTTATAATACATCTGGAAAGTGATATTCCTCCAACTTTTTTGTACACGCTTAAACTTCATCTAAAATATATTTATAGAAATTTGGATCTCCCGGACAGTAGATATCCAGCCATTCTGACTAAAGAAATAATTAAACAAAAAATATGTTGGTATCGAGATTGGGAATCAATTGCGGACTCATGTGGAGTGACAGTGCTTGATTTAATTGAAAAAAAATATCAGTAGACACTGTACTAGAAAAAATAAAAAAACAAAATGCTGAACGAGTTTGTAGTTGCGGCCCAAAAAAGTAAAAGAATATACAAAGAACTACCAATCATAAGACAAGAGTTTCAAATTTACAATACCGAACTGAATGGCACACATAATTAAATTAAGGGGTGAACTTCTTTATTTAAATAAATATAGGTACAATCAAAATGTAAAAGTTTGTACATTGTGTAATTTGGGACAAGACGAAGATACTTTTCATTTTGTGGCTATCTGTCCCGTACTAAAAGATATTAGGTTGACATTGCTAAGCAAAGAAATTCTGGACATACAAGAATATAAGTGTTATTTAAATGGGAAAGACAATGGTAACCTAGTAAAATATTGTCAAAAGGCTTGGAAATATAGATACTTTTTAATCTCCCAGTACAATGGTTAACTGTTAATGTTAAGATAGACTGTAATCTAAATTTATAATTTAATCTATATACTGTATAAAAACCGGGCAACTCCTCAGACGGTCGGGTCGACCATGAGTATGTCGAAATATAAAAATTGTATTCAATTATGTAATTATGAAAAGTTTAATAATAAAGACTTTTATTATTATATATATTATAGGCCATTAGGCGATCGTCTGTTAGACTAATCTGCCATCTATTGCAAGAATGCTGAACTAATTTGACAGTTGAATTTTAAATAAATCATCTAAGCTTATTTTAAAAATTTCTTAATTAATATGTGATTAATAATAACAATAAATTCATTTTTAAATTAAAAAAAAATTAAAGATTATTGGGACAGATTGTTTTTTTGTATTTGCTTGATAACAAAAAAATTAATTACGATAATTTTTTAATAAGTCATTAAAAAAATTTTAGCTCGATGTCCCAATAATCTCTTATGAATTTAATTCATTTTAAAAAAACCGCATTGAAAAATTCCTTATAATAGTCTAGTTTTTTTAAAAGTACGTTTAGACGTCGCTCCTGAAGACTTTGATGATAACCGTTATATATGATATCTATTGGGGGTCTAGGCATTTCTATTTAGGCCATTTGGTATCTAAAAGGCTTAAATAAAATCATCGGATTGCCTGGGATCCGAACCCGCGACGCTTGGTATACAAGGCAGGCGCGCTACCAACCACACCAAGTCCGAGGGCTTACGGTAATTCTGAATTCAAGATGTCAAATTTATAAACATCATTGTTAAACAAAAAATAATAGTGTAATATCTGGTTGAGTAGAAAAACACGTATTAGCAATGGAGAATAAAGGGAACGCCTAATAGATAGGCAACTCTACGACCTTCTCTGTCAAGCGGAGACTCAGTCAAACATTTCGTAGGCGTTCGGTTACAATATTTAAACCGAATTGCAAAAAAATATGCTATGAAGGGACGAATCTTGAAAAACCGTTAATATAGTTGATTCAGAAGCTGGTTACCCTCGGGCTTGGTGTACTTGGTTGTTAATGCGCCTGAATAGTATACCAAGGGTTGCAAGTTCGTATCCCAGGCAGTCAGATGCGCGTCTCGGGGTACTAATTTTGGGAGATTGCAGCGGCCACAATTTTGAAGCTATCGACCTCAATTTTTTTTTTTTAATTAAAGCTATTTAAAATATCTACAACTTACAGTAGCCCTTTTTTTGATTTTCGAAAAAATAATTTTTTTTTTTAGATTAATCGCATTAAATAAAAGATATTTTTAAAAAATTCGCTCTATATTTTATAGATAATTAAATGAGTATTCATTGTGTTAAAAAATAATTAATTTTTACCCTTAATTAATTAGCTGGAATCTTTAAAATGAAATGGGATAAATCCCTTGTATTCCTATGGAACAAACTAACGCCATCTCTTGCCGCCTAGAGTAACTCGGTAGTCAATCGTCTCCTAACGGCTTTTCGAGACGCGCATCTTAAGCCATTTGGACCTCCAATATATATAATTAATCAATAACCGATATCGTCAAAGTCTATGTGAGTGTTTAAAAAAACAAAAATATTTTCTTTTATGTGTTATGGCTGTGGAGATTTAATCAGGAAACGGAAGGACACTTTGCAACCAGGAGATTAAAAAAGAAATTAGTATCAAAACTAAAACAAAAATTAAAATAAAATAGCATCTAAACAGAGAACAAAATACAAATAAAATAGCGTTTACGACAAACGTAAAAATCAAAAAATTTCCTCAAAATACAAACAAACCTCAAAATAAAATACCATCAAAACAAATCCAGACCTCCAAAATTACATGGACTCCAAACACAAACAACATTAGAAACAAAATAGATCAAAACAAAACAAAAATGAAATAAAACGAAAGGTACATCACAATATATACAAAAACAGTAAAACGACCTATGCCCAGTTGCACCAACATATCTCAAGTCTCAAGATCGTCTTACATCTTACATTTGAACTTAGAGTGTTGCACCAACATTTAATACGAACTTAAGTCCTGATTTTGAGCTTACATCTCAAGTAGTCAAATTTGGCGACTTAAGTCCCTCTCAGCCTGAATTCGTAACCTAAAAAGGAGAATTGTGACATTTTATCTATTCAACTATCTATATAACCTTAGAATATATATATTTTTTTTTAATTAATCAATCTTATTGTTATTATTTAAAAAAAAAAATTATATTTTCATACTGCCTGTCAAGAATTTTTAAAAAATATACCAGGTATATTTATATCTTATATATAAAAAATTCGAAATAAAATTTGTTGAAGCATAGACGGTGTGTAAAAGTTTAAACTGTTTTTAATCGCTATAAATTGGTTTTTACTTCAAGATATTAATAGAAAACGTGAATATTGGTGTGGATGGAGCTGATCGGAGGTGAAGATTTTGATGTCTGCATAATGTTATAATTGACAGAGAAGGTTTTGAACATAACCTCGTATTTTCAAAATATATCTGTCAAAATTCAATATGATTTTAAATAAATATATTAAATATATTTTTACTGTTAAATTTATTAATATATTAAATTAAAATATTAGCCTAAATTAAATTATTAATTTGTTTATTAATTAAATAAACCCATTATTAAAAATATAATATATTATATTAAATATTTTAAATAGATATTAAAAATAATAGATTTAAAAGTTGATTGAATTGAAGTGGCAGGAAACGTCAAACAAAAAGTAAGTAAATTTATTTATTTTAAATAAAAAAAAAAAAAATACTGTAGATTAACTTACAATTTGTTTGTGTTTTTTTGTACCATTTCATTCAATAGTTTGTCTAGAAAAATATATTAGAAAATTTTTCTCTTTTTTATTCCCCAATGAGGGAGGACCTAGAAATACTTCACTTATTAAAATTTGTTAATATTTTTTGTGACAGAATTTGATAAAACAGACTAAGCTGATTATTTATTTATTTATTTTTATTTTGGTCAGATTTTGGTTAGCAAATATGTTTTTTGTGTCCTGCAGTGCCCCTAGTGGCTAATTTGAACAAAAATGCGAGGTTGCCAGATGTTGTTTTTTCTTAAAGGCAGCTTGTGAAGATCATTTGAAGATTCATTGGTGCAACGTTTTAAATCTCAAGCTGAGACTTGAGTTCAAGACGGACTTGACCGTCAAGATCTGAGACTAGTTGGTGCAACTGGCACTAGTTATTTACTAGTAAATAACCGTGTAATTTACTCGGTTGTAAATTACTTGCCAACTACGATGTCCCAGTCATTTTGTAATTTACAATTTATTTTTAAAGGGCCAAACAAAGACATTTATTTTTTTTTAACGTCATAGTTGTTAATAAATAATATCTCTGGAAGGAAGGAAAATTGGAAGACAAAAGAGAGGGCGGGAATGGAATCTAATTAACGAGAATGACCAACTGGGAGGGAAAGGGGCAGGGTGGGGGGGGGAGAGATGACTTCGCTAATCCTTAAGTTTCAATTAAATCAACTTTGAAGATGAATTCATTTAAACCTGTGAATTAGCACTTTATATAATAATAGAGACAACGACACTTTCTCACGTATCACTATGACTCTCTGGATTCTCTCCCGCCCGCCTCTTCTTTTTCATTTTACTTTCTTTTGTATATATAATCAAAATAAAAGTTCCATACAGCAAGTTTGAAAAGCCAAAGTAGAGTCCCTATGTATCAGAGTCTGGCTATACAGGTGCCTGGTCGCACCAGATTTTTTGTGTCAAAATATATTTAGTTTCCGCCGATAAATTTGAATTCAAGATGTAAAATTTATAAGTATGGCAAAATATTTATATTTTGTTACCATGGCAACCATTTCTCCTATCTTCCCTATGGAGTACAGGAGTAAAGTGGTCTTCAGAAGATTTTATTGGCAAAATGAGAATATACATTTTAAAGAGCATCTAAAAAATAATTGATTTTTGAATTTTAATCAAAATCATTGGAACGAATTTTGAGAGAATCGAAAAAAATTGAAAAAGTACATCAGTAAAGTACTAGTACTCTTTGGCCGATTTTGTTCAAAAGCTTATTTTCACGCCCTAGGGGGGTGACTAACTTAAGTATAAAATTTCAACCTCCTAGCTCAATTCCTTCATGCTTTAAATTGAACCAGACAACCCTCGGGGCATGGTGTAGAGGTTAGCGTGCTAACCTCGTATACCAAACGTCGCGGGTTCGGACCCCAGGCAGTCCGATGATTTTATTTAAGTCATTTGGATACCAGATGTCTTAAATAGAAATGCCTGAACCACAATCTTCTATATATATAATTCGCTAATGTCTGTCTGTCTGTCCATCTGTCCCGCTCTGTTTGACCAACTTCCCGTTGAAAATTTGAAACGAAATTTTGCAGTTTATAGAGGACATTATAGAGAGTCCCGGAAAAATACTCGGGTCCCAAAATTCCTATAACTTTTTGAGTTATTAATTCCTAAAGTTACGATTTCTCCCATAGGAAATGTATAGAGAAATATTTAAGTATTCTTTCCATTTGTGTATTCCATGAATGTAAACAAATCCTCAAGCAGGCACTGGAATGGAATAATAATAATAATTTTCTTTCCTTAATTCAGAAGAAAAGGCGAGGGTCCGCCGCAGGCGCGCCGAGCCAGCTGGAGGGGGGTCCAGGGGGGCGAAGCCCCCGGCTAAGCTAGCCCGCCGAAGGCGGGCGACGCGGCTAGTCATTAATTAATCACTATATAGATTCTTTGCAGTTGTGTATTTTATGGAAGTAAACAAATCCTCAAAGAGGCACTAGATTGGAATACGTAGTAATAATAATTTTCTTGCCCACGGGGCGTGGTGTAGAGGTTAGCGTGCTAACCTCATATACCAAACGTCGCGGGTTCGGACCCCAGGCAGTCCGATGATTTTATTTAAGCCATCTGGATACTAGATGGCTTAAATAAAAATGCCTGGACCCTAATATATATAAATTCATAAATAACGGTTATCGTCTAAAGTCTTAAATGGCCTGAGCTGCCGAAAAGACAGTGTGAATGTGTGTGTGAGTGTGAGTGTGAATGTTTTTTTGAAAAAAAAAAAAAAAAAAAAAAAAAAAAAAAAAATTTCTTTTCATAATTAAGAAAAGGCGAGGGTCCGCCGCTGGCGGGCCCGAGTCAGCTGATAGGAGTCCAGGGGGCGTAGTCCCCTGGCTAGATACGAAGCCCGCCGAAGGCGCGGCTAGTATATTATAAATAATAACGGTTAACGTCAAAGTCTTAAATGGCCTATGCCGAAAACACTGAGTGAATGTGTGTGTGAATAAGAAAAAAGTGTGAGTGTCCCCTGAATCCAAAAAAGTGATTTTGGCGACTTGGTCTGTCCGTCTGTGTGTCTGTCGATGTTCAATTCAAAAGAATGAAGGAATTGAGCAGCGAGGTTGGAATTTTATATATAAGTTAGGCACCCCCATGGGACGTGACACGAAGCTTTTGAACAAAATCGGCCAACGAGTACTAGTACTTTACTGATGTACTTTTTTTAGTTTTTTTTTTTTAAATTTTTTTTCGATTTTCTCAAAATTCCCTCCAATGATTCTGAATAAATTTTAAAAATCAATTATTTTTTATATGCTCTTTAAAATGTATATTCTCATTTTGTGATTGAAATCTTCTGAAGACCACTTTACTCTTGTACTCCATAGGAAAGATAGGAGAAATGGTTGCCATGGTAACAAAATAGGTTATAAATTTTATTTCAAATTCAAATGCACCGTACTGTCAGAAACTAAATATATGTCGACACAAAAAAATCTGGCGTGACAAGCAGAAAACCTTACCCTCGGTAATCGAAAGTTGTGTGCTGTGCAACCAGTCACACCAGATTTTATCCAATTATAACCCCCTAACAAAACAAAACAAAAAAAAACAAACAAAATTAAAATATACTTTTCAATATATAAAGCTATAAATTCATTTTAAGAAAATATGAATTTTAAATTGTGGAGTATTAAAAATAGGAAAGACACTTTGATATGAAGCACACCAAGCGGCGAGAGTTGGAACTAAATAACAAGCTTGCTGTTGTATGATTTGATTCTCTTATGCACCCGACAATCAAGTTCCAAGAATACCTTGCTTCCAAGTAAAATGAATATTCTTAGAAATTTATTTTAAATAACGAATTGGTTAAATGATACAAAGACATTTATATAATAAAAAAAAAATAAATAAGAAATAGGATGTTTATCAAATACAAATTGATATGGTAGAAAATTTTAGGATTCACAATTTTACAAGAGAATAGAGAGAGTGAGAATAATTAAATATAAATACCATTAATAATAATCCTGAGTCGATCTCGCAGAGTGAGACGAAGACGAAGTTGACGATCATTAAAATTAACAATCCATTATCCAAGAGCACTAATTAAAACACTGATGAACACTAATAAACACTAAATAAAAAAAAACTTTTAATAAACAACGCGGATATGAAGTGAATGAATGGCGCGCCAACAGCCAACTGATGGCAAGATGGCTTGGCTTCCCCTTCTCCGTTAAAAAGGGGGGGGGGGGGGGATTCAAAAAGGAGGGGGGAGATGGCGCGTAGAATGAAGGCATTGTTTTAAATCTGGCGTGAAAAAAATATAAAAAAAATACAAAAAAAAAAACGAGAGAGAAAAGAGGGAGGAGGGGGGGGGGGGGGGAGGGAAAAAAAAAAAAAAAAAAAAAAAAAAAAAAAAAAATCTGGCGTGATGTTGCATTCATATGGAAAATTTATAAACATCATGCAAAAACGGAAAAATTTAGATTAAAAAAAAAAATTATTGGAAATTTGTCTTTGAGAGGCGCCGGGGCCTTCGGGGTTCAGGGATATACGGTATTTTAAAAATAATTTTGTTTATAGAGGAGGGGGATATTTAAAAATCGATTTTTTTAGGCAATCAATTTTACTAATTTGTTTTATCATGCTGATGGGTGATGCGATCTGGTGGAGACTTTTAGAAGTATAAGTAAAATTATTTAGTCTCCACAAGAGTGCAGCACAAATCACTTATTTTAAATAATCCCAATAATAATAATTTTTGAATGTATCAGAAGATAAAAAACAGAAATGAGTGTTATTAACTTAATCATTGAAGTTAAGCAATGCCAAGCGCGGCGAAAGTTCGGGATTGGTGACTCCGAGCAATCAGGGCGTGAAACGTCACCAGGTAGCCATTGTTTACTATATAGGGTATTTTAAAAATTTCTATAATAAAGTCATACCCTTAATAGCCGAAAAGGGGATGTACACAAGCAGCCCACACCTTCCCACGTCCTGGCTGTGTGCAAACTAAGGTAGCTCTCGGGCTGCCCGAGGACCTTACTAGACAAAACCCGAGTCGCACATGTTTTCCCTCTAATATTAGCTTATCTTCCCGCCTACTCGTCGATAAAGTAGTCAGCCATTTTACCATCCTTCAGAATTTTGAATACCGCTGTAACTTCAACCTGCAGAAAAACAATTTCCAATTTACGCATAAACAATTTATAGCTGAGTTGTTATATTAATAAGAGGGTAAAAATGAGAAATGCAGCTAAGGTTATTTCTTTATTTGGTTAATTCACACAGCTGACGTTTCGGTTCCGTGTTTGAACCATCTTCAGAGCTGGCGAAAAGTCATTATGAAAATGTCATAGTGGATTTTATACATTGTTGAAAAATTCTTATATAATATATATAAATAAATGATGCATACATTTATGTACCTGGTCGTCTCACTGTGTATATATATATTATATAAGAATTTTTCAACAATGTATAAATAAAATCCACTATGACATTTTCATAATGACTTTTCGCCAGCTCTGAAGATGGTTCAAACACGGAACCGAAACGTCAGCTGTGTGAATTAACCAAATAAAGAAATAACCTTAGCTGCATTTCTCATTTTTACCCTCTTATTAATTTCCAATTTAATCATACTTAATTCATTATCAACAAATATTTTTATATTTAGCTCTATTTTTGGCAAATTAAAAAAAAAAAAAATTATTTGTTAGATTACTATTAGAACAAATTTCAATTAATTAAAAAACTTGGTGTGTACCAAGGGCGGATATATTCTCGAAATTGAAAGAAAATTATTTTTTATTTAATTAGATTATTATTTTGCATTTTTACGAGAATATTGTAATCACGATTAGTGCCAACAATCTCTTTTTTATACTCAAGGACTGAACAGCTGATCGACAAACCGCCCGCCAATTTTCTACACACAGTGGCGTAGCGAGGGCGGGGCAAGGGGGGGGGGCGTCATGTCCCGAAGAGACGCTAAATGGTCCACGAATCATATATTTTACATATAATATTATATGGTTTTCGAATGGGGGGGGGCGCTAAAAAGGTATTGTGCCCCGGACTCGCTACGCCACTGTCTACACATACTCTGAAGCACGAGCAAGTTTGGGCGCCCACTGGCATCCAAAACGAGAAAATCAAACGCCGAGAAGCATGCTAGTGCCTACCAGGCTCCGCCCAGTTTCTTGAAAGAAACACTGGGTAACTTGCCCATGGATGCCCAATTTTGAATCAAACACTTTGGAAATTACCCAGGGCTAGAATCAAACTAAGAAGAAGTTGCCCTAACTCCTATAATCAAACAACGTTTTAAGCTCATGTGCGCCTACTGGCATCCAAAACGAGAAAATCAAACGCCGGGAAGCATGCTAGTGCCTACCAGGCTCCGCACAGTTTCTTGAAAGAAACACTGGGTAACTTGCCCATGGATGCCCAATTTTGAATCAAACGCTTGGGAAATTACCCAGGGCTAGAATCAAACTAAGAAGAAGTTGCCCTAGCTCCTATAATCAAACCAGTGGCGGCTCGCTAGGGTAGGCAAGGTAGGCGACGCCTACCTTATAAATATACAGATGAAAAATATTTATCAATTTTATTATATTTATTAAGTTTAAAAATATTTAGTTTCATAAAATAATTACTATATTTATTAATTAATATACAGATGTATATGATTTTGCAAAAAAAAAAAATTTGAAACACTTCATAACCTCGTATTTATAAAGTAAAGGCGATATTTTTCTTTGCCTATTCACTGCCTGTACTCCACACTCCGCTGCCCACATTTCTAGACAGTCGCGCATGCGCACAGCAGTGATAGCTAGCGCTATAAGTCGAACGGTTAGGCGATGAACTAAGTAGCCTGTGCCAAGCCGATGACAAGTGTTACCGTAGAGCGCAATTTCTCATCAAGATTTATTAGTTCAAATTTCGAAACAAGATAACTTCACAGATCAAATTATTGAATTATTTTCTAAATTAAAAGATAGGCGAATAGATTTAATTTACAAAAATAAATAAATACGCCTTTTTTCTTTCTTTTTTTCTATTTTTTCGTAAGTAATAGGCCTATATATATTTGTCGCCTACCCAGTTGTCTCGGTCACGAGTCGCCACTGAATCAAACATCGTTTTAAGCCCATGGGCATCCAATTGCGATAAACGAACAAATCTAATTTTTCGAAATCTCCATCGACCCCCATAAAAGTAATTTTCTGTTAATTAAAATAAAACTCTATTAGATACTGACTGAGTTAGTACATTTATTTTATGATTTTAAACATTTATTAAAGTAATAGGACATGGTCTAACAATAGTTTTATGAAAAATACTAAGTAAGTGTGATTTGCGTATTAAGGGCTGTTTTTTCTTCGACCCCTGGGGGTCTATATAGACCCCTTTGGCGAGGCGCATACAAACAGGCTCTTGCTAAAAGGATTTCCTCCCTGGCTCAATCTCGTCTCATCGATCGCTCAGGTAACTCGGGGATGGCGAGGAGTCCCGGTCAAATGAAATTAAAAGGATAAAGGAAATTAAAAAACAAAAATTTCACATATAAAATAACAATTTATTCTCTTTTTTTTTTGACCTTTAAAAAAAAAATTAATATTAAATAACATAAATAAAAAAAAAAAAATAAATAAATAATAAAATAATCGATGATTTGATTACACAAAATGACGTTTAGATTTTACGCATCTAATGGAGAAATTAAATTAAAAAAATAAAATATTTTTTCTTTTTTTTTTGATTTTTTTTTTATCTTCATCAAGAGAAAAAAAATCCAAGACATTAAAATAAAATAGATTGATATAAAAATTTTATATCAAATATTTAACCATATGCTTACCATATAAATATATATTCTTTGCTTTTTTTGTTTTTAAAGATAATCCAATAAAAATAATCTCCTATAAATATATTCATATTGATATATAAAAATATATAGAAATAGAGAAAATCAACAGCCGAGCAGCTCACGTAAGGCAAGCTTACAGGCCGCTCGCTTCGCTTGCTTTTATTCCTTCCGTACCCGTAAAATCTCTGTTTTCGGCAAGAAACTCGAACTTTTATTTGTCCGGGTCGCAGCTGACTCTCTTTGGGTTTGCTGAAAACAAAAACAAAATATATAATTTAGTTGATTGCTCTCTATTCTTCTCTAAAGCCGAAATCTAATCAACATTCATTATTTTATAATCGTGTAGAGCAGTGGTTGGCGAATACAATTTTTTTTAGAGGCCAAAGGAGCGGGCAGCCAGATAGTTGATCCCCACGAAATGGAACTCTCTTTTGCGGAAACAATTTCCGGTTTTAATGAAATCGAGAGCGTGAGCTCAAATGACAAAGAATTGAATCAAATTGCGGAGTTGTTGGTATATGTGTATTATACATAAATTATTTGTATAAAATACAAAAGCAATGCAATCAGCTTATACAATTCGCTATCATTGAACAAAACAATTTTGTATCTCAAACTTTGCGCATCGTATAAGCTGATTGCATTGTTTTGTATTTGTTGGATCCAGCTGGCCGATGCTATTTATTAATTAGTTGATTATTAGCGATTGTTGTATTGTTATTAATTAAAGAATTAAAATCCATGTTATTTTTATAATTACGTCTATTACTTTTTACATTATTTTACGCATATATCGGCCACCGAGGCAAAATATTATATATTAAATAAATATATATTTAATTAAATCATCTGAAAATGGAAAAAATATTTACATTTGAAGATGTCCAGCGAATTCTTCAACAAGCTTACAACGCGCAAACGAACGATAATGAAAAATTATTAAATTATTTAGCAATGAGAATAAATGAATTTAATTTTGATCCAGAATGCTTTGCAAGATACAAGATGTTTTTAAAATTGATGGAGATCGTCTGGATGATGCTGCAAAGGTTCGTTTATTAATCAGCAAGCTAAGTAATACATGTCTTTGACTTTATAGAGACTTAATTCTTCCCAAGAAACCGAATGAGTATAAATATGAAGAAACGGTTTCACTTTTAACCAAACATTTTGGTAAGTCCACATCAATTTTACTTTTTTAATTTGCGATATCAATGTTTTAAATTATCTAGAGAACAAAACCAAGACTTCAAATCTTTTGGAGCACTGGTAAATTCTCATTGTGGGAAAATAGAGTTTAAAAAGTTAGACATTGAACAATTTAAATGTTTAATTTTTGTTTCCGGTTTACAAGCTCAAGGGGATGGAAATTTTCAGACTCCGGCACAAGTTATATTTGGGAGACCGCTTCGGATTAGCTTGGATTTAATCCGACTAAAAATAGGGGAGAAACTTGCAAATGGAGGAAAATTATAACATAAAACATGGAGTCCAAGAAAAATAACCGAGTTGGTTTTCGCTCTCGATTATAGATAGAGAGGGTAAGATAAAATGGACTCAAGGCAAGATAAAAGGCCGTCGGGGTGAAGTTGTCTATGAAGTCGAGGTAGAAAATGAGATGTGGATTCGGCATGCAAATCAACTTCGACCGATTTATACAGAGATAGAAGAGACCGGGGATGAAGTTTGAAATTCGTGGTGTGATACATTTGAAATCATTCCATTAACACAACGGATTCCTTCTGAGGAAGTTAGTCCGTCAGCTTCGAAGATCCAGCCGAATTCCAATTCCAGATCGATCCGTCAAAGCAATCCTACACGAGGGAAATATCTACGTGAAGGAGGAGTTGGAGCTCCAGCTGGCCGATCCTATTTATTAATTAGTTGATTATTAGCGATTGTTGGTTGTATTGTTATTAATTAAAGAATTAAAATCTTACGTCTATTACTTTTTACATTATTTTACGCATATATCGGCCACCGATATAACAGTATTTTATACAAATAATTTACGTATAATACCCATCTACTGACAACTCCGCAATTTGACTCAATGCTTTGTCATTTGAGCTCACGCTCTCGATTTCATTAAAGCCAAAACTGTTTCCGCAAAAGAGAGTTTCATTTCTTGGGACCAACTACCTGGCTGCCCGCTCCTTTGGCCTCTTATTGTTTAATACAACAGCCACTTTCTATAAATAACATTTACCAGATCAAACACAATTTTGACATGTTCCCCCCAACTTTGACAGGACGATGTTTTCAAAAAAAAAAAAAAAAAAAAAAAAAGAAATAAATACACTCCCCCGCAAAAAAAGTGGCGCACTTTGTTTCTTCTTTAAGAAGACCTGTTCTAATCTATTCTAATGATACGGTAATTAATATGAATAAACTTATACATTTCTAAATAACTTTAGCACAAATTCAAAACATTTTTATCAAATTATACAATTTAAATAAAATAAAGAAAAATATGTGTATTTTCAATTTTTGAGACAAATCAACTTAAGGTGCGCGTCTCGAAAAGTCTTTAGAAAGCTTTTGACTACCGAGTTCCTCTAGGCGGCAAGAGATGGCGTTAGTGTTCCCCATAGAAAAACAAGGGACAAATTGCATTTCATTCTAGACTTTCCAGCTAATTAATTAAAGGCAAAAAATTAATTATTCTTTAACACAATGATTACTAATTTAATTATCTACAACTTATAGAGCTCATTTTTTTAAAATATCTTTTATTTAATGCGATTAATCTAAAAAAAAAATTTTTTTTTTCGAAAATCAAACAAAAGGGCTTCTATAAGTTGTAGATATTTTAAATAGCTTTAATTTTAAAAAAATTTGAGGTCGATAGCTTCAAATTTGTGGCCGCTGGAAAGTCCCAAAATTAGCACCCCGAGACGCGCACCTTAATCTCGATATGTTTTGTTGGATATTAATTAAAAATTTTGTTTTTATAAGAATTTCCAATAAATAGAACAGAGAAAAACTGAAAAGGAAAGATTATTTTAAAATATTAAAAATATGGCGTTAATAAAAAAATTTCAACATTTTTGTCTTTGTTTTGATTAAATTATAATTATTTATTATAATGATATGGATTTGTATTAAATTTACTTAGAAATGTATAAGATACTTCATATTAAATATTTAATAAATTTCAGTATCATTAAGGTAGAGTAAAATAGGTCTTTTTAAGAAGAAACAAAGTGCGCCAGTGTAAATTGAAAACTCACCCAAATCGAAGTTTTTCTTTCATTTCGTAAAGCCGGCGCACTGGTTGCTTGGGAACATTTTTACTAAAATCGACAATTTCCTTTTCCATCAGTCGATAAATACAGGACCACGTTTCGGATAGATTGAATTTCGAATCTAAATAAATGGCACCGATGAGAGATTCAAAAATATCGCCAAGAACTTTTGGAACGTCCATTGAGACGGCAATTTTCTTTCTATCATCTCGTTTTTTGCCATTGCCGTTGCCGTTGCCATTTCCGTTCCCGTTACCGTTCCCATTGCCATTTCCACTGCCGCTACCGTTCCCATTGCCGCTTCCGTTGCCATTTCCATTGCCATTGCCATTGCCATTGCCGTTGCCGTCGTCGTATCTTAGGCCGTTGCCAGGTTCCCGATTCAGTTCATCTTCAGAATCATCGTCTTCAGATTCACTTTCGTCAGAACCCATATCAAGAAGAAGTTCCTCCTCATTTGCGTACTCTTCTTGGGCGGCCATCATCAGAATTTGATCGTCAATCACGTGATTACGATTTTCCTGTTGAAACAATTAACAGATTACATTTTATTATAAAGAAATTCGAGATTCGAGGGAATCCAATCACCTTTATCTTAAACGACATATTGACTCTCTAGGCGGAGTGTGAAAACCCACCAACTATTTTATTTATTTAAGAGATTAATCACAGATAAATAAAGAGATATTTGCGAAAACATTAATAGATCAATATAAGAGCCAATAAAACAACCAATGTGAAGGAAAATTGTAACATTTCTAAAATGCATGTAAATATTTCAATCATCATATCTCAAAAACTATTCGACATACGGAGATGTGGGTTGGCTTCAATTGTTTCAAATTTAATATACTTTTAAGATGCTAAAAGCAACTAATGTCAAAAGCCCATAGTTTATGAATTAAACTGCAAAAACTGAAAAAAGTCGGAAGATTTTGCAGTTTTTCACGCATTACACGGGAAGCACAACTTTTTTTTGCTTGCAAAGTGTGGTTTCATACTCTCCAATTATGATACCAAAAATGCGGCAATGTTGCATCGCGTTTTGCGAATATAATGTCGAATTTGACTGGCCTAAAATATAATTTCTGTAAAGAAAATTGTTTTATAATTCCTTTTTTGTAATACCTTTTAAATAGGTATTTAATAAAAAAATTTCGCTCCGACTTTTAAGGAGTTTGGCCACCCCTGATATAGTTAGATGGACAATATTGTCTATATTTTTTTTTTTTTTCCTCCACCGAAAAAAAAAAAAAAAATTTTTTTTTTTTTTTTTTTTTTTCCCCCCCCACCAAAAAATATTCCACCCCCCCCCCCTGAATTATATATTATATATAAAAATAACAGTATCGCAAATAAAAACAACAAATTTCTATAGCTCCTTTAATTTTCAAATATTTTCCATGATAGTTCGGAATAAAACGCCAAGAAGTCAGCACAATTTTGTTTATCGAATCCCAATAAGGTCTAGAGCAGTGCCCCCTTGTCAATATCTCAAGCCCCCCTCCACCCTCCCCCCCCCCGCAATTACATTTTCTAAATTTTATAATTATATTCCAAATATTTAAACTTATTTAACAATAATAATTTATTTAAAAACAAAAACTAGACAAGAGTATTATTTCTTAGTGTTTTCAAAGCCTGAAAATGAAAAATACAATTCGTTGTTATATACATCGCAAAATCACAACAGATAGACAGGAATTACACAAAGTATTGACATTATATTATTGGAAAAACAAACATATATATAATACAGTTGGTTGTTGGGCCCACCTCAGTTCCCAAATTGTTTTCGCAACATGCATCTAATACGGGTTTGTAGTTGGCAAACCCCGTCTTTTGCAAAAACAATTTGGGAACTGAGGTGGGCCTAACAACCAACTGTATTATATATATGTTTGTTTTTCCAATAATATAATGTCCATACTTTGTGTAATTCCTGTCTATCTGTTGTGATTTTGCGATGTATACAACAACGAATTGTATTTTTCATTTTCAGGGTTTGTTTTGAAACCGAAACCAATTACTTTTGCACACATTGGTCGGCCATAATTAAGTTTCCCCAATAAAAGCCAAACCAAAAAATTTGTCTTTTAATATTCTCTACAGCGTACCATATGCTCCAAATACCGACAAGTAAATCTCGAGCTTACACTAAGAAATAATAATTTATTTACTATATTTGCGAATCCTCGCAGCTCCCCTGCGGGTAATCCACGGCGCCCTAGGGCGGCTTTGAGAAGTCCTGGTGTACAGTATCTTTACTATCCTCATAAACGTCATGTGTCAAAATATTTGCAAATTAAAGAGGCAGTTTAATTTGATTTAGTGTTGTGTGGCATCTCTACATTGCGGCTTTTAGCTCTATTGTGCTCCCCGAATCAGAGGATCAATCTTGGAATAGGCTAGTTCATGCCCTTGGTGCCATTTGGTATCCAAATGGTTTAAATAAAACCTGGGATCCGAACCCGCGACCCTTGGTATACAAGGCAGACGCGCTAACAACTACACCAAGCCCGAGGGCATATATACTTTTCCGTTAGCTAGAAAGAATTTTTACCTGGAATTCGGCGAAGGCTTCTATACAATCGTTCAAATCTTGGGAATTATAGAGTAAATATTTATGGAGTTCATTTCGGATGCTTATCCCTGCGAATGTTAAATTGTTCACTAATGCTGAACGTAAATCCGTAATTTGGCCAGGATTTAAATCTCCACAATACTAAAAAAAAACAAAAAATAAAATAAATATTTCATTTTTTTTTTTTTTTTAATTCTTTCTTACCTGATAAATATAGGCTGTTATTAAGGCATCGACAACGGCATCGCCTAGGAATTCTAGCCGTTCAAGGGAATCCGTGCAATGATTGCTCGTGTTCGATTCGTGAGTGAATGCCTGGAGAACCCAGCCTTTGTTGTTAAATTTATAGCCAATTTTAGCCTCCAAATCATCTAGCCAAGGCATGAAAAATCCAATCTAAACAGCAAAGGAAAATAAAGGTAGAAAGAAATAGCTTTGAGATAAAAAAAAAAAAAAAAAGAATTTACCTGTGCTTCTGTGATTTCCTGATAAAAAGGATTCACGTCGAATTGGCCAAAAAGATCTTCCATGTTGACTTTTAATATTTCAAGCCAGTTGAGGACTCTAAACGCCCCATGCAGGCCCCAATGCAGAGTGTAGAGCCCAATTAGTGCCTCGCAGGCATCCGAGACGAATTTGTCAGAAATTGTGTTCAATCTTAAAAACACCTCCAAAGGGGAATAATCGTATTCCTCGTCCTGGAAATAAATATTTAATCACTAATTAAAAATAATTCCTTCGATTACAGGCCTATAATAATAACAACTTTGAAAAGTCTGGTGTGACTTGCCGCACAGCACACAATTTTCTCTTACTTAAAGCTTATTTAACTACTTATTTAACTACAAAGAATACAAACATTATATCATTAATTTAATTCAATATTAATTATTATTCATGGCTAAAGTGTAGAATATGTCAACAATTTTTTTTCTATGATAGGAAACTTTTTTCTGGATTTTTTTCTCACTCCATTCTATTTATTAGACTAAAGCAAAGTCAATTTGGACCAAATATCTCTAAAAATAACGAAAATATTGGAGAAATATGACATGTGACAATTAGCCTTTAAAATAGATGTTTTAAGAAAGAAAAAGAAACTACTGACTTTTTAATTTAATTTAATTTATTTTCTTAAAATTGGTTCTAACTAACGATTTGGATTAAAATTCATAAACTAATAATATTTTAGATTCCCTTTAAAATTTATATTCTCATATGTTCTTGCCCAGGGCTGCAGACAGACTTGACGGGCCCCGGGGCTACTTAATAATACGGGCCTCCACCCCCCACCCTCAAAGTTTTTTTAGTATGTAAAAGGCTATTGTTTTTTGAAAATTAGACACTGATATCTGCGTTTTTAGCTATCCTGAGACGTGAAAAATATTATCAAACTTGCTTTGAGCTTAAAGGGCCCGGGTCCCTTCAGGAAAAAAACTTCAAGAAAATGATTTTTTTTATGAGAAATTTTAACCATGAATATTATTTTTTATTAGTATTTTAAGGTTGGAGCGCAAAGGGACCCACAGAGGGCCCGGGCCCCGGGGATATAGCCCCCCCCCCCCCCCTGTCTGCGACTCTTCTTGCCACTCGGCAAAAGAATTGTAACCGAACACCTGCGAAATGTTTGACTCTACTCTTGACAGAGAAGGTTATTTAGTTGCTAGTTTCTCCATAACGACTCTCATTAATTAGAGACTATCATTTCCATATATGGACCCTGTTATGCAATAGTGCATCAAGCGCCAAAAAAAAAAATTAAAAGTAAAACTCTTATGATGGAAACAGCAAAAGTTAAAAAGTAAACCTTCAAGCTATTGGCTACTATTAAAAGTAAAAATTGAGTTAAACACGGAATATTGTTTCAATTGCTTTAATTAATAATATTTTTTATGAAATAAGTCCTAAAAAAATTTATATTTAATGTTACTTGAACAATTGACAAAAAAAATTATATATAATCTAATCAAAACAAAAAACTTTAGTGTTGATTTTCTCAAAACTCGGTTTGTGGCGCTTGACACACTAATGCGTAACAAGCTGGTGATATTAGTTTACTTTTTGACAGCCAATTTATAATGTTAAATTTTAACTTGTATTTTTAGAGAATAGGCCTGGTTGTGTAGCTATTTGACAAGAGTTTGAGAGAGGAGGGAATTGTTATTTATACTCGTACCTCATCTTCAGCGTCTTTAAGTATCGCATTTTCAATTTGCACTTTGACTTCATCTCTAAATTCACCATTCATTCGATCAGCTTCAGGAATATAGAATTTGGTTAAAAGCGACGGATTAATCTCTGCACATTGCATCACACCTCGTAATTTTTCAGGTACAGAATACCCTGGCGCTTCCCAATATTCTTTTTGGAAACTAAAAAAAAATAAAAATTTAGTCTTTGTGAACAATCTTTCAATCAAGAGGAGATCCTTACGGATTGTTGTTGATCATCCCTGGAATGTTTTTGAATTGTCCACAATACAAAAGATTTCTATTTCCAACCAATTGTCCTTTAAAACTTGTTAAAGTTCCTTCTGATTTCTCAGGGAATTGTTTGAAGAGGAAAAACGAGGCGCATAATTTCAAAATTGAATCGCCTAACGTTTCTAAACGTTCAGAATCAAATGCATCAGCAGCCGAAGATGAAGTTAAGGCCTAAAAAAAAAAAAACATTTTTATTAATAAAATGCATTCTAGAGGAGCTTTACTTTCTGTTTTCAAATTCTACAATTGTTTTTAACGGGAGATCTTGAAGTGCGTGAAAGGTTTAGACCAGTGATTCCCAAGCCGCGAGAATGGCTAAGGGGTGCCGCAAGATATTTAGATAAATCCAAAAAAAAAGGCGGAAAAAATAGAGTTTAGCAAAAAAAGGGAGACCGTAATACAGAATCGAAAGACTTCTTTTCGGCCCGAATTACTTTAATTTCCCTCGTCGACGTTTCGGGGACTAAACGCCGCCCATCTTCAGGACAAAGGTGTTAAAAAAATTCTTATCTCTGCCTCCTTTAGTTGTTAAAAAAGTAAGAGTATACTAATATACTAACAAACTGATGGGTGACGTTTAGTCCCCGAAACGTCGACAAAGTAATTCGAGCCGAAAAGAAATCTTTTGTAAATATATTAGAGATATAATATAATTAAAATTAAATACAATAATATAGTGTAAATATTTTCCTTATTGCAGGTTTTCGGCAAAAAGAATAAAGATAACTTTATTTTTTGGTGAAAATTTTAATTCATGACGACAAGTCAGCGCTAAGTTGTTTCGGTCACAGAGCGCCATCGTCAGGTATGTCAACAAATTATATATATCAAAAGGTATTTTCATAGGAATAATTATTAATAATATTTTTTCTTAACATACATAACTAACATTAAAATTTACCTTCTCCTTATTTATGTATTTTGCCAACAAATACAAACAAACAAAAAATACTTGAATAAGGAGAAAGAAAATTTTAGGTATATAAAAATAAAATAAGAAAATTAATTGAAGATATATTTTCTTTAACTGGAGATTAATTATATTATTGAAGTTATGTAGGCAGCCAGGACGAGAAATAAAACGCTATTTTATTTCAGTGTGCTCGTCGACGTTTCGAATGACAGTTTCGAGTGACAGTGTTATAATTGACACATGTTCAGTCCTGAGGAAGGGGGCGATTAGAACCCGAAACGTCAACGAGCACATTGAAATAAAATAGCGTTTTATTTCTCGTCCTGGCTGCCTACATAACATCAATAATAAGAAAATGAATTTGAAGTTGGACAAAAGGAGCCGGGTGGATCCACAAATAAGGATTAGTTCACTAGATAGAAACGAACGAAGGAGGAGTTAGAGATAGGGAATAATGTAACTTCACGCTAAAACCAGAGGCCGGTTGGGCTTGAGGTGTGTAACTTCGAGCACGAAAGCACCTCGGGTAAATAAACGGGGATCCCGATCAAGGGCGGATACAGGGGGTAAAGGGGGTGAATACCCCCCCCCCGAGATTCGAAAAATACCTTTTTTCGCAAAAAAATTTATTTTTAATGTAAAATTTTTAAAATGAATACTTACAAATTTGATGTGTATTTATATTCTGGCAAACAAGTACAGATTGCGCCTTTAAATTACCGAAATTAAAAAAAAAATAGTGTGCTGTGCGACGAGCCACACCAGATTACCCCCCGAGAAACACCTCTGGATCCGCCCTTGATCCCGATAGGAATTTCAAATAATATTATGTATCAACGGTGGCCAAACGGCGGATCGGGAGCCACATGTGGCTCTTTTTGAGTTTTATTGTGGCTCAATTAAATAAATTTAGTTCCGCAAAAACAAAATTTCCCGTAGGGCGGGATACTTTAATTCCTCAAAAACAGAATCGCAAAGAAGCGAATTTCTTCCGATTAGGCTCTTAAAAATTTTCGATTTTTCAAAAGGACTCTAAGTATCAGCAAGTGTGGCCACCCCATGTTAACATATGACAGGGACACCTTAAAAAAAAATAAGTTAATAACAATATTTATTTCAATACAAACTTGTTAAAGGATCATCATAAAATTTTAATTACTCATTATTACTGAAGATGGCAACCGTTATGGTTACCGAAACGTCTGGCTAGATTAAAGTATAAAGGCGTTCAACAAACGCTGGTTTAATTCCTCCCAGCACACAATTTATTTCATTAATAAAGAATTATATATATCATGTGTTGGTCCATGAAGTAATTATGAAAAACATATAACCAAGTATATATTAATTTAAAGCGAAAAATGTAGGTACCGCCGGGAGTCGCACCACGGATCTGTCGATTTACGCTCAACATGCAATTTAAATAAGCGAGTGCGGTACTGTGGTCCAGTAGTAGTGCATGTTGAGCGTAAATCGACAGATCTCCCGGCGGTACCTACATTTTTCGCTTATTTAAATTAATAAATACTTGGTTATAAATTTATTTCATTTCATAGGATCTCAAACCAGGCTGATTCACACAAATTCCAGGTTTAGGTAGATGGATTTTGCAATTTATAGTCAATAAATAAAAAAGAAATTTCTCTTATTCTTTAAACTTAGATTGCGCATCGAGTTGGCCAATAAATTTTAATAAAGAATAAGAAAAATTTCGTTTTTACATATTTGACTATAAATTGCAAAATCCATCTACCTAATTGAATAATTGAACGTGGCTGTAGCTGATATGTTTAATGGAAAGAGGAGGCAGGCAAATAATAGAGCCTCTATTCACTAACGAATACTCTTTATTAGGGACGTTTCGGCTGGGATCAACCCTGCCATCTTCAAAGAGCATATTTATGAAAAATATAAATATGCTCTTTGAAGGCTGAAGATGGCAGGGTTGATCCCAGCCGAAACGTCCCTAATAAAGAGTATTCGTTAGTGAATAGAGGCTCTATTATTTGGCTGCATCCTCTTTCCATTAAACAAAAAATCCATCTACCTAAACCTGGAATCTGTGTGAAGCTTGTTAGATTAATTTATTTCTATTATTTTCAATTATAAATAGAGGCCAAAATATTAGAATTATAAAATTGAATTATTTGTAACATCTGACGGTACAGTGGGCGCCACAAATGCCTGAGAAGAGCGCAAAAACGTTAACAGTAAAAACAAAAACAAAACAATTTCTTACTTGTAAGACCTCTTGAGCATTTGGCCCAGGACGGTATTCATGTGATCGTAGATCACTAAACCAGTTGATCTTGGGAATTTGGGTTGGATAAGTAGTAGATAGAGGCCTCGAGGAAATGATCGCCGGTTTACTAACAAAAGTATGATAATACATTATCTGAAACAAAAAAAAAAAAAAAAAAAACTTAATTATAATAGAAATTGAGTTATTACGAGATACTCAAATAAAATTCTAAATGCTAAGGAGGACACTCGGGTTATAATTATTATATGTATATTATCTATCAGATTTTGTACGCATATATAACGATAAAACAGAGTGCTGGCAACCTCTATGGCAGTGG
The DNA here is from genome assembly GCA_023213315.1 of Euborellia annulipes. Taxonomy (NCBI): domain Eukaryota; kingdom Metazoa; phylum Arthropoda; class Insecta; order Dermaptera; family Anisolabididae; genus Euborellia; species Euborellia annulipes. Next base: position 190,110 of record JAKCPI010029274.1, on the reverse strand, counting down.
TTCCCAACCTTTTGAAGCCCACGGCACCCTTGGGACTAACATTAGGCACTATTAAGCACCAGCGGCACCCTTACTTGGCACTCTTACCTTCGGTAATCGAAAGTTGTCTTCTGTGCTTGTCACACCAGATTTTTTGTGTCGAGATATATTAAGTTTCCGACACTACGGTACATTTGAATTTGAAAAATAATAATAAACTATTTGAGGTTATGGATATGGAGAAAATATACACCAGCGGTTGCTTTCCACAATTAAAATAATTTATTTTGCAAATATTTCGGAATGCCTACACAATCCATCTTCAGTGCATCAAATTACACAAATGTGAAGCGTGTGTTAATGATAAAATTTTTTTGTATGAGAAGCCATTCAACAATCAGGGGGGATTTTTTCATGTGCAGGCCACTGAGGGAAAAACTATACATGTAAGTTGGTTAAAATCCCTTTTTTTTTTGCAAAAAAAACAGTTTTTCACAGTGACCGGTTTGGCGGAAGCAAGTTTTACTACTTTTTTTTGCAAAAAAAGGGATCTTAACCAGCTGTATAAAATACTTACATGTATAGTTTTTCCCTCAGTGGCCTGCACATGAAAAAATCCCCCCTGATTGTTGAATAGCTTCTCATACAAAAAAAATTTTATCATTAACACACGCTTCACATTTGTGTAATTTGATGCACTGAAGATGGATTGCGTAGGCATTCCGAAATATTTGCAAAATAAATTATTTTAATTGTGGAAAGCAACCGCTGGTGTATATTTTCTCCATATCCATAACCTCAACGATCTGTCCCAGCAAAATTTTAACTTCTATTATAAACTTTGTTTATTAATAATTTTTTTTTTTTTTTTTAATTTATTCCAATATCTCGCGGCACCCCTAAGGCAATCACGCGGCACCCTTGGGTGCCGGGGCACACCGGTTGGGAACCACTACTCTATGGTATTGAAAACGCCATCATCAGGTCAATTAGAAAGTGTGTACTCGAATAACAAACTATCGAGTCAATTTGTGTATTTAATATACAAATAATTCTTTATACAGGGTGTATCAAAAAGGACTATACAAATTTGAAAAATTAATTTATTCTTTTGAGGAGGAGTAGGAGGGGCCGTCTAAACGTACTTTAAAAAAAAACTAGAATATTATAAGGAGTTTTTCAATACAGTTTTTTTTTTTAAATTAATTAAATTCATAAGGGATTATTGGGACATCGGGCTATAATTTTTTTTAATGACTTATTAAAAAATTATCGTAATTAATTTTTTTGTTATCAAGCAAATACAAAAAAACAATCTGTCCCTATAATCTTTAATTTTTTTTTAATTTAAAAATGAATTTATTGTTATTATTAATCACATATTAATTAAGAAATTTTTAAAATAAGCTTAGATGATTTATTTACAAATCAACTGTCAGCATTCTTGCAATAGATGGCAGGCTAGTCTAACAGCCGATATAGTATTAGCCTATATCTATGGCCTATATTTATATATATATATATATATTTTTTTTTTTTTTTTTTTTTTAAACATTCACACTTTTTCCTCATTCACACTCACATTCATACACACATTCACACAGTCTTTTCGGCAACTTAGGCCATTTAAGACTTTAGACGATAACCGTTATTTAAGAATTTATCTATTATTGGGATCCAGGCATTCTTATTTAAGCCATTTGGTATCCAAATGGCTTAAATAAAATAATCGGACTGCCTGGGGTCCGAACCCGAGACGTTTGGTATACGAGGTGAGCACGCTAACCTCTACACCAAACCCCTAGGGCATTTATATATTTTAAATTAAAAAAAAAAAAAAAAAAAAAAAATTTACTTAGAAATGTTTAAAATATTCTCATATTATAGTATCATTAAGGTAGATTAGAACAGGTTTTCTTAAGTAGAAACAAAATGTTAAGTTATTTTTGCCGCGCAGTGTATTTAAAGAAAAAAAAATGAAAATAATAATTACCTCTAGAGGTGTAATTTCATCAAAATGTCGATATATATCGATAGGCTCAATTTCAATATTATCCGCAGGCACGGCTTTTAGGCCCTGCCGATGCCGATCTCGGTAGATCTCCAATAGAGCTGCAGTTTCAATTTCTTGAAGATTCAATCGATCCATTTTGATTTCATCTTTATCATCTTTTGATTCAATAGATAAAGGTAAATTATTTTCAAAATCAACGAGATTTGTTTCGATTTGTGAAATATCAAATCGGCATTCTTCGGCTATTAAATGCCAAAAGATTCGGTGTAGAGCCGTTGGCAAGGTGGTGCACTTATAAAAGAGCCACGGAGGAATGGAATATCTAAAAAAAAGAGAAATTATTAAAATCAAAGGTATTTATTCATTATAATTGTTTTCAGATGCTTCAAATACAACATAAAGTCAAAGAAATAGAGAAGAAGCTAATCACCTGTTTACAGTGCAACGAAACAAAGAAACTTACATTACGGAATGGGTGGGGGGGGGGGGGGTGTTCATATTCTTTTGTTTCGTTGAATGGAGAGCTCGTACTTGATGTGAAAATAATAAAAACAATTTATATAAACATATTAATAGATCCATATATTATGATTATAAAAACACTTAAGTTTTGTTAAGTTTAATTACTAATCTGATTAAGAGCCGCGTTGCTTCACTTCTAGTCAACTAGCAATAGAAAATAATCGATCTAGTAAACAAGAATTCGTTAAACCTTCGAGTTAAAAAAACTTGCGTTTTTTCACATATAATTAGTAGCTATTTGAGGAATAAGAAGAGTTTTGTGAATGTTATAAAGGAAAAATTATTAAAAACTATAATAATGATTTATTTTCTTAGCTAACTAACTACGACCTGGGGATCATATGATTAGCTTAACTAGATGTGAAAAGACTCGAAAGTCAGCTCATCCAAGGGATAGTTGTTTTTTTACTCTTTCTGTGTTAGTATTTTGCTTATACAGAGCACGATACTCCATGTCTTCGTATTATATTTACTTATATACGTTTTTTCACTTACAAGTAACGTGTTATATATCCCTACAGGCATTCGGACCCCCATTTTTATTAAAGTGAAGCATCCGACCCTAAGTCTGGTAACCATCGGCACGAGTTGAAATTAAATCAATATCTAAATTAAGTCATAAATAAAACACATGGTGATATGTTTCAAGAGTCATCATCAGAAATTTAAAAATTTTTGTAATTGTAAAACTTGTGATGATGACACGTTAAGTTGTCGAAATCAAGTGTATAATTTACTAATGAATAAATTGAAATATATCAACAAGTGTTTTACTTTTTAAATAATTTATATATTGATTAATCTTTACCCAAATCCTATCTGTTTTATTCGATTTCATCATGAAGATATTAATCTATTAATTAGACTATACAAACTCCAAGCGCACTCTTTTATATGATAATTTTCACATTCCCTTGCAGTAGAACAGCGGTTCCCAACCTTTTTTGATGTGACGCCCACTTTTTCCGTAAAGAAACCGCTGAGGGCCATTTTAACACTCACACTTTTTTCCATTCACACAGTCTTTTCGGCAACTTAGGCCATTTAAAACTTTTACGATAACCGTTACTTATTAATATATCTATTTGGGGGCCAGACATTTCTTAGTACCCCTTTAAAAACCCCTCCTAGTAACTTTTTGAATTTTTTTTTTATCACCGGTTCAAATTTTAAAAAACTCCCTATTTTTTTGGTTTTTTGCTCATAACTCCTACAAAATGGTAATTTTTTTTTTGTGTAGTTTTCAAGAAAAAAATACAATTAATTCTTTTGAATAATTTTTCTGTGTTATTTTCAAATTTCAAATATTTAGCCATTTTCTGAAAATCATGCATACTTCCTGAAAAATATTTGTAACAAACAACTCTTCATTCCACAATTTCTCAGGCGGTTCGGGTCGTGGGCACTCACTCCATGCCTACTAATTTTTTTTCGATTTTTGAAAATTTGAAAATTGTTTTTTATCCTATTAATCATTTTTTTTTTAAATAGTTGGGATGGAGTGCCCACGACCCGAACCTCCTGAGAATGAAGAGTTGTTTGTTACAAAATTTTTTCAGGAAAATGGCTAAATGTTTGAAATTTGAAAATAACACAGAAAAATTATTCAAAAAAATTAATTGTATTTTTTCTTGAAAATTACTAAAAAAAAAAAAAATTTATCATTTTGTAGGAGTTATGAGCAAAAAACCAAAAAAAGAGGTTTTCTTTTTTTTTTTAATTTGAACCGGGGATCAAAAAAATCCAAAAAGTTACCAGGAGGTGTTTTTAAAAGGGTACTACAAAATATTAAAAAATGGAGGAATTCAAAAATTAAAATTTTTCAAGCCGTTCGATTTGGGATGGAATATGCCCCATATGTAAACCTATATATTGGCTTATATAATTTTTTTTTATTTTTCCTTAGACTTCCGCGGCCCACGGGTTGGGAACCGCTGCAGTAGAATACCCTCTTCCCCCTCAGCTCTCCCCTCTTTGTCGTCTGCCCGATGATTTCCAAAAATCTTCTTGTCTATTATTTTCTTATTAGTTGAATGAAAAATGAATTGTACATACTTTGTGCATATTTCAGGCACGAAATGAGTGACTCTTTGTTTTTTTGAAGACGCCCCGCCGTCTCCTTTATGCCTCGCTCCACGTGGCCTGATATGAATCAAAGAGGAAGAAATTGCTTCGACAAGAATCATATTTTCTTTTTCACGATCCACTTGAGAAGAATACTTATCTTGAAAGTACTTTTTGTACGTTATGTTTAAATTGACATTTTTATTTATTTCTGGAAATGGACTCGTTGTAAATAAATTTTCCTCTTTCTTTATCCCAACATAACATTCTCTTTCCCTGTCTTTTACATTCTTATTATACCTAAAAAAAAAAAAAAAAATCATAATATGGATAAATTATTGATTTATTTTTTTAATTTCCCCCCCCCCCCCACTTACTTGGGGACTAAGATGGCACCAACGCATTCGTCTGGTTGCGGGTAAAAAGTCTCCTTTAATGTTTGATTTGCCTCAACAGTCGTCCAACAGACATCGCTTTTAATGCAAGGAACAACCTGGCAAACAAAAAACTTGTTAGCAAGCTGATACAAAGCAAAAAATATATGTATACGATATTTAAATTTGTTGAGAGATTTGGTATCCAAATGGCTTAAATAAAATCATCGGACTGCCTCGGGTCCGAACCCGCGACCCTTGGTATACGATGTTAGCATGCTAACCCCTACACCAAGCCCCGAGGGCTAAAATAAATTTAAATTTCATTAAATTAAATTAAGAAGTGGTGGCTGTGATGATAACTAAACTTTAACTTTGAGAGGAAGGGCAGAGGCAGTGGCGGATCCAGAGGAGTTTCTGGGGGTAATCTGGTGGGACTGGTCGCACAGCACACAATTTTTTTCTTATTATCTATATTAATAATTGCGGAGTGTCCGTCTGTCTGTCTGTCCGTCCGTCCGTCTGTCCGTCTGTCACGCTCTGTTTGACCTACTTTCGAAACGAAATTTTGCATTCTTATAGAGGACGTTATGTAGAGCCCCGAAAAATACTCGGGTTCCGAAATTCCTATAACTTTTGAGTAATTAATTCTTAAAGTTACGATTTCTCCCATAGGAAATGTATAGAGAAATATTAAAGTATTCTTTGCAGTTGTGTACTCTCTGAAGGTAAACAAATCCTCAAGCAGGCACTGGACTGGAATACGTAGTAATAATAATTTTCTTTTCATAATTAAGAAAGGCGAGGGTCCGCCGCAGGCGCGGGCCAGCTGGTGGGGGGTCCGGGGGCGTGCCCCCTTCCGCTGCCCGCCTTCGGCGGGCGGCGCGCTAGTCGGTAATTTAAAGGTGCATTCTGTAGTTGTTTAACAGAATATATATACAAATCGAATTTTTAAGTATTAGTTTTTAAAATTTTATACTAAAAATATAATTTTTTTCCCAAAAAAAATATTTTTCTCAAATCTCGGGGGGGGGGGGGTAATTCCCCCTTCCCCTTTGTATCCGTCCTTGGGCAGAGGCAGCCTAAATGAAATAATTCTGAATGCTTTGATATCCAAATGGCTTAAATAAAATCATCGGACTGCCTGGGATCCGAACCCCCCGACCCTTGGTATACAAGGCAGGCGCTCTACCAACTACGCCAAGCCCGGGGCTAGTCTAAAATTGTCTGTTATATACATATGTTTTGAATTGTTTACAAATGAACATGTATATTGTTGAACTGGCATACAATATATATGTTCATTTGTAAACAATTCAAAACATATGTATATAACAGACAATTTTAGACTAACTCTGAGCACAAAAAAAAAAAAACAATTAAAGGACTGAAGTTCGAGCATAAATAAATGCACCGAAACGTCTTCGGAAAATTGTTGTAGCATTCCGAATTATTTCATTTTGGCTCCCTCTGCCCTTCCTCTCAAAATCATTAAATTAGTTCAGAGTTGAGCAGTATCCAGATACAAGCATCTCCCAAGATACTTTCGTAACTAACAAGGAGTCCCCACGGGTGGTGAGTCATCGATTTTTTTTAAAACTCATAGGATTTGAAGATTAGTATCTGGACATCAATTTCCTAAAGCAGTACGATGCACTACTCAAGAACACTCGAGAAAATCGACTTTAAAGATTTCCGAGTTCTATAAGTTTGAATAATTTTGTTATATGTCAACAGTGTCTAGAAGCCCAGCGGGTAAGAGCTCAGTCTTGTAAACAACAAGTCCCTAGTTCGATTCTTGTTGAGGGCATTTTTTTTTTTTTATTTTAATTTTATATCGGTATATATCTCTTTTATTAAGAAAAGAAATTGAATTGATAAAATTTAAATATTGATATTTAATCGTAATATTTGTTCATTATAAATTAACATATTTTATTTTTAATTACCACTCGCTACACTGAAAATACGAATATTTATAATAAATTGAAATTTGGTATAAAAATTGAAAATATCTTATTGTTAAATCAAACGAGTCATTGCATATATTTTCATATATCAAATTGGATGTGTAAAGACATGGCAGAACAGTGAAAAATGTAGTTACTTTTAATATACCACTCGCTACTTCATTTCCACTGTTCTGCCATGTCTTTACACATCCTATTTGATATATGAAAATAAATCCTCAGTATCATATTGTCTTTTGGGCCCTATTTTTTAAAAATTTTATACGTATAACTAAATATTTATTTATATTGCCCCAACCCTTCTGACTTTGGCCTATAAAACTGTTTTTATTTATAAACTTTGCGATATGAGCCAAGGGAGGATCCAGAGGTGTTTCTCGGGGGGGGGGGGGGGGGGGGGCTGGTGTGATCGTCGCACAGCACACTATTTTTTCTTAAATTCGGTAATTTAAAGGCGCATTCTGTACTTGTTTGCCAGAATATTAATACAAATCAAATTTGTAAGTATTAATTTTTAAAATTTTACATTAAAAATAAATTTCTTTTCGAAAAAAAAAGTATTTTTTTCAAATCTCGGAGAGGGTAATTACCCCCTTTACCCCCCCCCCCTTGTATCCGCCCTTGATTTGAGCAGGGACAAATTAACACAATTTTGTCTGTGGGGCGGGTTTTTTTTTATTTTTTTTTTATTTAAGGTCTTTTTCGACATCTGTGGCCATTTAGACCCCGTCCCTATTATTTAAATTGATTGGTGTTCAATTTCAAAGATTTTGAGGTTTTGTATGTCAAAAACGAAAAACAAATTCCGAAAAATATCTAAATAAAAAGTATCTTTTGTGAGTCGAGATACCCAAAAATTCTTGTATCTGGTATTTAGATACTTTTTTTTTTTTTTTAGTATCTTGCCCAACTCTGATACCATCATAACAGAATTAAAAAAAAAAAAAAAAAAAAAAAACTAACTTACCAAAAAGCCTTTACAATCAGGGTTATTTTCAAAAACACAGAATTTATAATCAAATTGCAAAAGATCGTGAAAAATCATTTTATGGAAGTTCTTTGCTTTTACTAAATTTTCTGGAGTGATGTGTATTTGTGCTTCTTCAATCACAATATCGACGATGCCAGCGGGCATAAAAATTCTGATGTTAGGCAATCGGGGAAGCGTTTTACTGCTAATAAAACCCAACTGAGTAGGTTCTTTAAGAAGTTCCTAAAAAGACAAAAAAACAAAAATAAATATTATTTTTATGTGTATGTGTGTATTTATATAAAAATAAATACCATAAATATAGGCGATCTCATTGCCTTTTTGGCAGGCACCAGATTCATAATGTAGAGTTTATTTACTCCTACTTTAGGAGTGCAGTTAACAAAAGGACTTGGGCATGCCATGGGAACTTGTCTCTTTTTTTTCCTCGTTCCAGGAAGCGATTCATCTTCGCCGACTTTTTCGTCTTTCCAATGTGGAAATAAATCAGATGTAATAGGCACGGTTTTTTCATCTAGAAATTAAAAAAAATATTTTTTTTTACTTTCTTTATAATTAGACTCACCATGTTGCCAAAAACTGGATGGATTTTTACTTTCTCTTACCTATATATATAAAGATAGTATTGGATTCATGTCAAAAATTCGATATTGAGATTTTAATAGATATTCACGTTTTAATCCAAAAAAATGGTTTCGCGTCATGGGTGTGTGGGTGAACAAAATATCTCAAGAACGAAAAGAGCTAGGAGGTTGAAATTGTATATTTAAGTTAGGCACCCCCCCTGGGACGTGACACGAAGCTTTTGAACAAAATTGGCCAAAGAGTACTAGTACTTTACTGATGCACTTTTTTTCGATTTTCTCAAAATTGGCTCCAACGATTTTGATTAAAATTCAAAAATCAATTATCTTTTTAGATGCTCTTTAAAATGTATATTCTCATTTTGCCATTGAAATCTTCTTCTTTACTCCTGAGGAGAAATGGTTGCCAGAAATATTTTCCCATACTTATAAATTTTTCATCTTGAATTCAACTGTAATGCTGGAAACTAAATATATGTCGACACAAGGCAAAAAATCTGGTGTGACAACTTTCGATTACCGAAGGTAAGAGAAAGTTGGGTGCTGTGCGACCAGTCACACCAGATTTTTTTTTACCAGTGAGGATGTCTTCTGTATAGGAGCCGAAATGCTATAATTGAGGTGGTGAAAGAGAAGAAGAGGCTGATTTTAATTCTCCTTAACTTCTTAATCCGCGACTTCCATCCTTTACACACATATACTGAACATAACATCTATTTTTTATTAATTTTAATCTACCGATGGCTACCGGGTGACATTCCACACTTAAGTTTTCCCCGCGCTTAACCGATTATGATGAATATACGATAGTTATGATTCAAATACTTTTGTCCCTCCCCCTGAGAGGGTCCACTAAATAGGCATCAACTCTTTATCTATCAACATCAGCATTGGGATAATGATACCATTAGGAGCAGGTGTGGCATTGCGCCAATCACTGGCATGATGCGCAGGGCGGCGTACGACAACGCAGAGGAGCACCTAGGATGACTTGGCTTCATCGGATCAAGAGAGACTGAGACAACAGCATTGGATAGGGAAGAATGGAGGGCTAAAGTTAGGACCGCCGACCCCGCACCGCGAAGAAAGAAGATCTATCAAGATCGTAACTTGTACTTTGTCTATTTACTTGATGGAGAACAAAAAAGCGTGGCGTTGCTCTGAAAACAGAAAAAAAAAATAAATAAATTCCTTACCAAAAGGACGGAAATGATCGTCAAGCTCTCCCGCTTGATAGAGCGCTTTCACTAGTTCAAATGCAAGCATTTTTTTTGCCGATCGTTTAGAACGTTTCACTGGACCCGTAAAAGGCTCTTTTATTGGACATTTCCTTGGTAAGATTATTGTAGCTTGACATCCACCATGGGAAGTAGAGAATTCAATTTGTGGCCCATGCTTAGAATATCTGTAAAAGAAATTTTATTTTAAAAAACTTTTTTAAATTTATAAGTGCTCTTGATTATTTCGGATTGGTTTGTTTAACGAGTTTCCTGGGAACCCAAATAAAAAGCCTGGAGATCCGTTTCAATTGGTAAATGTCAATATTTTCCTCTCAGAATTGAAAAGTAAATTTTTTTTTTTTTACTTTATTTAATTCGTAAATTGAAAACGTAAATAATAATACAATTTTTTCTGAACTGCCTGTGAGTGTTAACTATCAATATTGTAGTGGAGTCAGCCAAAGAAAGAATAAAAACAAATTTTTTCTGTCGACGTTTCGAGCGCCAATCACTCGCTCTTCTCCAGGACAGTCTAATGTCAATATTTACATAGTAGAAGGATTATAAAAAGAGAGAGCAGCTAGTTATATTTTCATTAAAGGAGATATGGAAGCAGAGGCAGCCAAAAAATTAAAATTCTCTGAATGCTTAACCAATCAGCCGGAGACGTTTAGGTCTATTTATTATAAACCATCTTCAGTCCATTAATTGGTATATTTATGCTCAGAGTTTGTCAGATAATAATTCATATACATTATTGTAAAATAGAAAACTATTATATGTACGTATATAATGGAATTTGGGCGTAAATGAATAAGATGGTTACTTGTGCGAGTTTCAAATATATCTCAACTAGTTATATTTTCTTTTATTAAACCTTCAGTGCTGACGTTTCGGTCCTGTTTAGGGCCATCCTCAGAGCTATTAATACAGAACAATACACAAAGGTCATTAGGAAAATGCGTACAAATTTATACAAATTAGATGAATATTTACCATTAGGGTTGTCATCATATACTCATTTATACTCATTTTATACTCCTTCTACATCAATTAACCAGCTATATTAAAAAAAAAACTTCCTATAAGTCAATATTTACGGATAGTAGTAAAATCAGTATCATTTGACATCAATAAACTGAACTTAAATCAACATTAACTATGCATTGATTTAATAAAAAAAAAAAAAAGAACAAAACTTGTTATTTCTTGATGGCTGAATATTATGATTTGAGAATGTTATATAAGGGCAGCCAAGGCGGAAAATAAAATAAAAATCTATTTTTTGTCGACGTTTCAAGTGCCGGTCGCACTTCTTCATCAGGACAAAAATGACGTCAAGTTGCCAGGTTAGTTGACTTGGCAGTGTAGCTATGTTTTTACCAATTTATATTTTCTTGAAAAATTCTCTTTACTATTCCGACCTCTTGAAAATATAAATTGGTAAAAACGTTGCTACACTGCCATGTCAACTAACCTGACATCATTTTTGTCTTGATGAAGAGTGCGATCGGCACTCGAAACGTCGACAAAAAATGGATTTTTTTAAAATGTTTTTTGGCTGTGGAGATTTACCCAGGATTCGCAGGGACTTTGCACCCAGGAGATTAAATAAAAAAATCTTTTATTTAATTTTTATTTGCCGATGTTTCGGTCGCCAAACACGACCTTCATCAGGGCCTATGATTGATGATTGTCAACAATATTTGTAAGTACATCTGATATTTATCGAATTTGTATTCTTATTGTAATTTAATATCAATTTTTACTTTCTCTTAGCCTATATATGAAATATATAGAGAGAGAAAGTATTGCGATCATGTCAAAAATTCGATGTCCAGATTTTGATGGATATACATGTTTTGAGGTCCCCTGAGTCCAAAAAAGTGGGTCCCGCAAATTGGTCTGTGTGTGTGTGTGTGTGTGTGCTGTGTGTCTGTGTGTGTGTAACGATTTTTTTAGCATGAAGGAGTTGAGCTAGCGGATTGAAATTTTATATTTAACTTAGGTACCTTTGAAGAATCTCAAAATAAGCTTTTGAACAAAATCGGCCAAAATGTACTAGTACTTTACTGATGTACTTTTTCAGTTTTTTTCGATTTTCTCAAAATTCCCTCCAAGGATTTTTTTTTAAAATTCATAAATGAACTATTTTTTAGATGCTCTTTAAAATGTATATTCTCATTTTGCCGTTGAAATCTTCTGAAGACCACTTTACTCTTGTTCTTCATAGGAAAGATAGAAATGGTTGCCATGGTAACGGAATTTAAATCTTTTTCTTTTTATTAGATTAAAAATCAATTATTATTTAAATTCCCATTTTTTTAAATTTATTTGTGTCTTTAATTGTTTCAAAGAAAACATATATGTCTCTCTCTCACTTGCAAACATTATCGCCTGTCTCTCCGCCTTCTCTCATAGGCCTAATGTTAATTTCCTATAGGGATTTGTATGTTAATTTCGATTCAAAAGGGGGTCCCCTTTGGAACTTTTTAGGCATTTAAAATTTTTTTTTCCAATTCTTATGAAATTTTGTATTTATTTACGAATCTATATTGTGTATAAAATGTCCAAATATGAGATTAAAATTTTGAAAAATAACCATAGTTTATTTGAAGCAGTCAACATTTAAAATGCAAGTTTGAAACTAAGGTGCTATCGGAAACTAAATATATCTCGACACAAAAAATCTGGTGTGACCAGCACGGTGCACAACTTTCTCTTACCGAAGGGTAAGAGAAAGTTGTGTGCTGTGCGCCAGTCACACCAGATTTTTTTAATAAATATTATGATCATAGGCCCTGATGAAGGTCGTGATTGGCGACCGAATCGTCGGCAAATAAAAATTAAATAAAATATTTTTTTTATTTAATCTCCTGGCTGCAAAGTCCCTGCGAATCCTGAATGGATTTTTATTTTATTTTTCGCCTTGGCTGCCCATATACCATATCCTCATAAAAATGAACAAATCTGCATTGTTAATGTTGATTTAAGTTTAGTTTATTGATGTCAAATGATAGTCATTTTACTACATACTATTCGTAAATATTGACATTAGACTGTCCCGAGGAAGAGCGTGATTGGCGCTCGAAACGTCGACAGAAAAAAATTTGTTTTTATTCTTTCCTCTACTCCAATATTGATAATTAGAAATAATATTAATAATAATATTCACCTGTCGTTAGATTTTTTAGCGATATATTTATTAATAATATCAATTGAAGTTTGAGGTGTAACCGAGGCCGTCAAATTAGCAGAATGGAAGACATCAGTCAGCTGTGCCCCGTCCGGCGGGTCTCTTGTCATTTCCACCTGAATCTGATTGTTTAAGCAAACAAGCATCTTTCGGTAACCCGCAATTTTATTGCCGATTTCTTGAGATTCAGTTCCATGCTAAAAAAAAAAAAAAAAAAATAATTATTCAATACACTATTTACATTACATTTCCACTCCAAATGAGTTAAAAATTATAACGAGCATATTCTAGGATCCGACAGAAACAAGATTTCGGCCTCAATCCCAGTTTCGACCGAAACCGTAACCCGAAACTTATATTTCCTATCAGGGGCGTATATATACATTTTTCGGGGGGGGGGGGGGAATTTTTTTTTAAAGAAACTAAATTGTTTCTGCCCCGCGGAACATTTCCCCTTTTTGCGGGACCAAAGTTTTCCGAGCCTTAATCAAAATTTTTTTCCCGCCCGTGAAATCATTATGCCTTTTTATTAGAGACACAAAATTTTTGCTTCCCCGCGGAACATTTCCCCTTTTGCGGAGCCGAAGTTTTCCGCCCTGCAGAAAGATTTTTTCCCCAGAATGCAAATCATTTGACCTTTTTTTTTTTGCATGCGAGTCTCATCTCATCTTTTCAGACTCAGGTTTCGGCTACTTTTTGGCCGAAACCGAATATTCGGTCTGTCTTTTTTTTTATTAATAAAGTTTATTATTATTAAATAAAATAAAATTTTTACCTCAGCAAGAACAATATATTCACTTTTTGGAGATCTCGCTCTCCCTTTACTCTGAATATATTGACGATACTCCATTGGTGGATCCCACATAATAACTAAATTACATGCGGGAACATCGACACCTTCCTCTAAGACAGATGACGAGACAATTAAATTCGTTTCTCTGTTGTTAAATTTTTGTAACGCCGCTTTGTTCCATTTACGGAACAATTGTGACTCACGAGTCTCCTAAAAATTAATAATTAATTTTATTTAATAAAATAAATAAAACGTAAATTTTATTAAATACCTGAAATTGTTTTGAAGCAAATCCGACAATAAAATCGGGAGATAAATTTTCCAGAGCTGGATCTTCTTCAGCAAAACATTTTAAAACTCTAAAAAGTGACAGGGCGGTAAATCGTTCTTTTACAAATACAATTGAACATAATTTATCGCTTTCAGCAAGTTTTTCAGCTAAAATTTTTCTGAGTTGTAAAACCTTTAAAAAGAATAAAAGTGTGAGAGTTGGGGGGGGGGGGAGGTATTAATTGAATTAAACATTTGACATATACATACCTTGGGTGAAGAGAAATTTATTAATTTCTCAAGTCCCGTAAAATCATTCATAGAATCTTCTAAGAGTTTTCTAGTATTAAGAAATGCTGTAAACGTGCAGATAATTTCTGATCTTTCATTTTCATCGTTTACTAATCTTTTTAACCTTTCAGATGTAATCATTTGGCCGAGGCATGCCTAAAACAAATTAATGCAAGAATTAACAACACACATTTTTGGACAAGATAAATAGTTTTTCAGTTTTTCAACCGAGGTCTTGAGTTTAATACATAAAGGTATGTGCACATGTGCGCTCTGCTCCGCTCGTGTTCGTTTTCAATGAAATTGTAATGGTATATCGTTTTAATTACGATTTTTTTTATTTAATCTGTTCCTTAAACAATTCGTTGCCTTTGTTGTATATTTTTTTATGTCGTGTGTCAGAGTTCAAGGTTCTATTTTCTATTTATTTAATTTCCCCAATTGAGAAATATTTTAATTGAAAATCTCAATATCAATAAGATAATTAATTTCTTAAATTATTAATACAAAATGATTTATTTTAAATTGGATCAAATAATATAACTCGATATATTAAATTGTATATTAAAATTTTTTTATTATCAAATAATTTTCAATATTTTCAATGGAAATTTTTACTTGAAATTATTTTGATTTCCTATTGGTCAAAGGGGTTGCCAATCAAATTTGATAGACACACACACACAGACACAAGTAGAGAGAGAAGAAAGCAAGTCGATCAGACAGGGAGAGACCTGGGAAGAACGCGGAGGACATCGCTCACGGCGGCTGTTTTTTTTTTATTAAACTTCCGGCCGTACAGTCTCTCCTATCCAATTATTATTACGCCCAGTCTTTATTTATCAAGAAAATTCATTCGTAATCATTATTTGGGTCCATGTCGAAGAGAGAAGAAGTCTTATAAATTTTGTTTGTGCCATCATTGAGGGCCAACCGGCGAAAACAATTTCTCTTCAACCTTCTGCTTCGTATATTGCCGTGACTCTTCTCGATGAAGGCCACCTTGCCCGCCCTGACCGAAATGTACTTGGGCAAGCCCGTCACCGAAACGCTATCCAAACTATCTCCATCAACGATAGCTTGGACCTCGTGCTGCAACAGCCATCACGCATGCGCAGCTACAACACTCTCTTCAACCACCAGATAAGTCCTGATCAACGTTACTCAAACCTCCAATGCAAATTGTGGGTGTGTACCTTGATTTTCATTTAATTAACTTTCAAAATAAATTTTTAAATTAATATATAATTCATTAGATGGTGAAAAGATCAAATCTCTTATTTAAAATTTTAATAATAAAAACATTGTTTTACTCTTGAGCAAATATGAACCTTGGAGCCTGAGCCAGTCGACAGATTACTCAATACCCTTTTCTATTGTTACCCCCAAAGTCATTGTTGCGAAGCCAATGACCAATCAACTATCAAATTTTATATTAAAACAGTCTCTTGCAAACTTAATTTTATTAAATTTTTCAATAAATCAACCATTCATCGAAAAAAATTTTTCTTTTTATTTTTCCCTAATCAGCAATTAATTTTATTCTTAATTTTTTTAAATGTTTAAGGGCGAAATAACATAATAAAATTATTCATTTTGTCGAACATGCCGCGATCCAAAGAAAAGCCACGAACAATTAATATTTTTTTTTTTTTTTATGAAATCCGATTCTTTTCAAATATTTGTATTATAATTCTTCATTTATTGATAATAATATTAGTAAAATTTACTTTAAAAAAAAACTATTTATATAAATTATAGCATATATTAAGGGAATAATAAATACATACATATAATCAACCTCATCGGGTCTCTTAAATATGGTAACCATAACCTAAAACTGTCATTTCATTTGCAAAGAATTGGAAATATATTTTCGCCACTTTGCTACTCAAAAGAGAAGACGTTTTAACAACGTTTGGCAAGCTTAACTCAAAAATAAAATTTTCGGACTTTCGCCACTCGGCATTCTCAGCAGGCATTATAACCAGGTATTTATTACAATAATTTAAATAAGCGAAAAAGGTAGGTACCGCCGGGAGTCGCACCGCGGCACGGATCTGTCGATTCACACTCAACATGCCCTACTATTGGACCACAGTACCGCACTCGCTTATTTAAATATGATAGAGCGCTAAATTTCAGTCTACTGGAGAAATTCAGGTTCATTTGTGTGGTGCTGAGGCGCGATCTAGATGGACGTTTTGAGATATCCTCCCAAGCGTACAATTAATTAATAAAAGAATTATATTATTTGTTTTTCATAATTTCTTCA
This sequence comes from Euborellia annulipes, assembly GCA_023213315.1. Classification (NCBI taxonomy): domain Eukaryota; kingdom Metazoa; phylum Arthropoda; class Insecta; order Dermaptera; family Anisolabididae; genus Euborellia; species Euborellia annulipes. Next base: position 173,567 of record JAKCPI010029274.1, on the reverse strand, counting down.
TGGACCAACAACATGATATATATAATTCTTTATTATAAATATGTATATATATATATTGCTGAAATTTGATAGATTCTAATTCAACAAAACATTTTCTTATTTTTTTTATTTTATAAAAACATTCACACTTACACAGTCTTTTCGGCAACTCAGGCCATTTAAGACTTTAGACGATAGCCGTTGTAATTAATATATATATTGGGAGTTCAGGCATTTCTATTTAAGCCATCTGGTATCCAAATGGCTTAAATAAAATCATCGGACTGCCTGGGCCCGAACCCGCGACGTTTGGTATAGGAGGTAGGCACGCTACCTACTACGCCAAACTCGGGGGCCAAAACTTTTTCTCTACGTTATTTGTTTCAAGGGTTTATTAAATTTAAAATCAAATTAATATTTTTACGTTTTATTGAAATGAAAATTAAATTTAACACTTTATGATGAGTAGCAGGATGAATAAAGAAGAGCATCTAGTATTTATTTCATTTATTTAATACCCATGAGGCTAACGTTTCGGTCTCGGTCGAGACAATCCTCAGAGCTTACGGGCTGTCAATATGAGATAAATATCATAGCTCAATTATATAATCCATACCAATAAGTTATAACTTAAGTATATAAATATAAATCATCTATAGGTGACCTATCGTCGATTGAACGCATCTATGACTTTTACTCTTCGAATAATATATTCAATTGTCTTAAACCTCTGTATATTGATTTATAATTATATACTCAAGTTATAACTTATTGGTATGGATTATATAATTGAGTCTATGATATTTATCTCATATTGACAGCCCGTAAGCTCTGAAGATTGTCTCGACCGAGACCGAAACGTTAGCCTAATGGGTATTAAATAAATGAAATAAATACTAGATGCTCTTCTTTATTCATCCTGCTACTCATCATAAAGTGTTAAATTTAATTTTCATTTCAATAAAACGTAAAAATATTAATTTGATTTTAAATTTAATAAACCCTTGAAACATATCATCTAGAGAAAATGTTTTGTTGAATTATTAAAAATGTTTTATCAAATTTCAGCAATATCAAATATATTTCCATGATTAGTCACTAACAAATAAGATAAAAAAGATGAATCAATTGTATAAAAGTCAAGAATTAATGATAAGTTAATGAATGAATCATTTCCTTTTATCCATAGAGATTTTAAAAATTTCAATTTTCCTCTTTGGCAATTTTGGCTAACTATTTTATATGAATAATTGATAAATTGTAATTTTATTTGTATATATTAGGGTTTGGACACCGGTGGAAACCGAAACGGGTTTTTTGGCAAATTTTCAAAAACCGAGAGAAACCGAGTTTTTCCCGAAAAACCAAATTCGGTTTCTTTTTAAATTTTTTCTTCAGTACTACTTGTATTCAAATAATAAATAAGCCCGTGACCCATGGCTCAGATAAAAGGCATTAAGCTTCTAGTGCCTGGGGTCCCGGGCGAGAAAAATTTATTTCATTTGAATTGGCTATCAATCATTTGAAATATATAGCGATGGGGTCTAAATGGCCTTAGATGCCGAATTTTCCAATATTTAAATAATATATATATATATATAATAGCGGAGTGTCTGTCTGTCTTGCTCTTTTTGACCAACTTTCCGTTGGAATGACGAAATTTTGCAGTCTTATAGAGGTCGTTATGGAGATTCCAGGAAAATTACTCGAGTCCCGAAATTCCTACAATTTTTTTTTTGAGTTAAAAAAAAAAAAATGCACACTTTTTTCTCATTCACACTCGCAGTCACACACACATTCACAGTCTTTTCGGGAACTTAGGCTATATAAGACTACGATAACCGTTATATATATATATATCTATTGGGGGTCCAGGCATTTCTATTTAAGCAATTTGGTATTCAAATGGCTTAAATAAAATCATGGCGCTGCCTGGGGCCCGAACCCGGGATGTTCGGTATAGAAGGTAGGCACGCTACCAACTCACCAAGCCCGTTTTTGAGTTATTAATTCCTAAAGTTACGATTTTTCCCATAGGAAATATATGGAGAAATTATAAGCTTATGTATTTTTTGGATTTTTTATAATCTATGAATGTAAACAAATCCTTAAGCAAGCACTGGATTGGAATAGTAGCAATAATAATTTTCTTGGGTTCGGATCACAGGTAGTCCGATTATATTTAAGCCATTTGCATACCAAATGGTTAAAATGCCTGGACCCCCCAATAGATATATTCATTAATAACGGTTATCATTTAAGATGTTGACAAAAAAAAAAACGGTTTTCCGCTTTGTAAAAAACCGAAAACCGGTTTTCTCCAAACCCTAGTATATATGTATTGCGAGGGATGGCGATGTGGCCTTACCCTGAATCAAAAAAAAAAACTTTTAGGACACAGTGGCAAGTTAAAAACATTCAGAAGTTTCATTGATAAAGAGACTGCTGCTTCCTTACATATTCTACATAGTTTTGTTTGTTAAACAATAAAAGATTAATTTTTACCTGTGATCCACCGAAAATTCCAAGCATTTTAACATGTTCAATGACTTCTTTAACTAAACGTTTTGTCTTTTTAGATAAGAGTCCTTGCTCTTTAGTTAATGCTATAAGGTTCTCAAGGAATGCTGTATAATTATTATTTTGTGGTGCACTAAATGTTATAGTGGTTTCTTTAGGTTTTGTTGAATAAAAAAGAACATCATCGGAGTGTTGTATTGAGATGATTGATGATGAATATGTTTCTTGAAATGTTTGCACCTAAAAAAAAAAAAAAAAAAAAATTATTTCAAAATGTCAGATTTAGGGATCGTCCACATATTACGTAACGCCTTTTTTGACGATTTTCTAATTCCCCCCCCCCTTCCCCATGTCACATACAAACAAACCCCCCCCTACAAATATTATGTCACAACATAGAACTAACCCCCCCCCCCACCCACGAATAAAATTTCTTATTGTTGGATTAGCGCAATTATAAATACTATGTATTTGAAGCGTAGGAAGATTTATTGCGGTTTTTTAACCAAGGTATTATGGCTCAAGAAAATGAATAAAAAATAATGGTTTATTGTTGTCGGCTTTATTTTAGGTCTGGCGACTGGCTAGCATCAGTTTCGGTAGTCCGAACTACCATCATCAGGTCTGCAAAATACATTTTATTTTTAATTTACTTATATTATAACATTACATAAGTTTGTCATCACAATAATTGTATTTTATGTCAATTTAAACTAATAAAACATATTACATTTCTCAAGATTTTTTTTATTTTTTATTACAAACAATTTACCTGAATATGATATGTTAGCGAGGTGAATAGCTGAATCAATATGTAGAAGGATGAGTAAAAAGGCCAAGCAGCTATTATTATTTCTTTATTGGTATTAAACCCACAGCGACGTTTCGGTCGACTATGCGACCATCTTCATGGCTATAATGGAGTATACAGAGACATTGATGTTGTGTCTCTGTATACTCCATTATAGCCATGAAGATGGTCGCATAGTCGACCGAAACGTCGCTGTGGGTTTAATACCAATAAAGAAATAATAATAGCTGCTTGGCCTTTTTACTCATCCTTCTAAATTTACCTGAATAAAGCCTAAATCCATTTTAAAGTGTAGTCTCTCATCAAGTATATTTGAAACAGAGATATTAAAATGTCAGAAATTATTTTAACAACAATTTTGTATTTGACGGAATCACCTATATATTCGTTTTTAATTATATAGGTGATTCCGTCAAATACAAAATAATTTCTGACATTTTAATATCTCTGTTTCAAATATACTTGATGAGAGACTATACTTTAAAATGGATTTAGGCTTTATTCAAGTAAATTGTTTGTAATAAAAAATAAAAAAAATCTTGAGAAATGTAATATGTTTAAAGCAGACAACAATAAACCATTATTTTTTATTGTTTTTCTTGAGCCATAACACCTTGGTTAAAAAACTGCAATAAATCTATGCTTCAAATAAAATTTCTTATACAAAATTCATATCAAATATTCATTGAGGTTAAATTTTAATACTTTATAATTTATAATTCTAATCTTTATATTAATCATATCACATTGACCTCTGAGCCTCCCCCCCCCCACCCCTTCCCTTTCATATTTTGCCCAAATTTTATAAACTTGAACTCATATGCACCTACCTCTCAAACAATAGAAACTCTATTTCCTACCCCAGACAATAGCCTCTAAAAAACATCGACCAGGAAAGACAATTACCCCCAATCTTCCCCCCTTCCACATGTAGAATAAGGCACAAGAAAAATGTAATTTGGCTCAGTATGTAAAAACAATCATCAAAATCTCGACATCGAATTTGTGACGCGAAACCAATACTTCCCCCTGACATATATGGCCGAGGGGGCCCGGGCCCCCCTCCTAAATTTTCCCTAACACATATATAGGGATATACAGACATTAGCGGGACTCGCCCCCCCCCCCCCCCCCGGAATGTTCGATTGGCCCCGCAGCGCGAAAAATATAGTTCCGCTAAAAAAATTTTTCCTCACAAGGTGGAAAACCTAGGTTACGCAAAAGAAAAAATGTTCCGCAAAAAATTTCGTGTCTCTAAAAAAAAAAGATAAAGTGATTTTAAAATTTATATATATATATGTCGCCTCTGCAATCTGACAAAAGAAACGGCGGAACACATCATGTGCGAATGTATTGCACTAACCCGTCAAAAAAGGCTAATTTTCGAAAGGGCTGAAATAAAACCTGAGGATAAAAAAACTATTTAGTTTCTTTCGGTCGTCGTTTCGGACGCCAATCGCGTCCTTCCTCGGGACCAAAGATTGTTAGAAAGCACACATAGATTTTGTTGTGGCATACATAAAATATTTGAACAATATTGATAGTGGCATCTTTCATGTATAAGGGAAGAGCTCTCTGTGCGTTATTTTTTCCAATTCTGAATTGGAAATTGGAAAAAATAACGCACAGAGAGCTCTTCCCTTATACATGAAAGATGCCACTATCAATATTGTTCAAATATTTTATGTATGCCACAACAAAATCTATGTGTGCTTTCTAACAATCTTTGGTCCCGAGGAAGGACGCGATTGGCGTCCGAAACGTCGACCGAAAGAAACTAAATAGTTTTTTTATTCTCCTTGGCTGCAAATCCATTTCCTTAAGATTAAAACCTGAGGAAATATCAAAAGCCTCTCCAAAGAATATACTGGCCCTGGTAAAAGGGACGGGTCTATTCTAAGGACAGATATTGGACAACAAAGGATAGAACAAAAGATCAATTAATTTTGGTCGCAGTTCAAAGTGCCTTAGGTCCATAAAAAAAAAAAAAAAAAAATAAAGTGATTTTAAAATTTTTCCGCAGGAAAATTTTCCCAAAAATTTCGTGTGAAAAAAAATTTTTTTGAGTTCAGCCCCCCCCCCCCCCCCCCGAAAAAAATTTCTATATACGCCCCTGATTGCATATTTAGGTAAGAGGAGATAAAAATTGTGGTTAAAACCAATTTTAGACGGTTTTAACCCTTTTTGACCAGTGCCCTGGTCAAAATCTAAAAAAGTTTTTTTTTTTTTTTAGCCACCCTGTTACTAACAATTTTTTCGAAAGAAAAATTATTTTAATTTTTCGCTATCACTAAAAGGCTGCCCCAAATCCGTTGCTTACATAAGCATTTTTAAACGAAAAAGAATTTGATTGTCATTAATTAAACTAGGAGATGATAATCAGGCAAATTTATTTAGAGAAACTCCTCCAGCAACTGGTCAACTTTTCGAAACACAAACGGCTCCTTCTTCAGGACCATGCGAGGTCAATAATCGAATTTGCCTTCAATTTCGTCATGATATTTAACGCTATGAATGTTCATTCTTTCTCCGACTGCATTGTCTTTTAATTGTACATGAGCTTGTGAATTATCATTATCAACAGCGTTACATATCATGACGAAATTGAGGGTAAATTCGATTATTGACCCCGAGAAGTTTGTGCTTCGAAACGTTGACCAGGAGCTAGAGGAGTTTCTCTAAATAAATTGGCCTGATTATTTAATGACAATTTTCTCAATCATAGGACGTTCCGCACAAAGAATTTACTTTCAAGAGGATAATCATTGAAAAATAAATTTTAAAGAAAATAAATGAGAAAACTTACATGTTCGGGAAGTGAGTGGACTTTGATATTCCCGTTTAGAATAGTCGCTGAGAGGCCCAAAATTCTAGGAGAGTCAGATCCGGGCGGCTTATGGGTGGAAATATGCAACATAATTTGCCTCATTGGATGATTTTCAACCCCCCGATGGCATTCATCAAAAATAATCAATTGAAGATCAGTGATTCGTAAAAATCCAGCGGTAAGAAGATTCAAAAATATTTGTGCGGTCATCACAAGTACTTGTTCATTTTGGAAATGTTCCTCCCATTTTTCCTGACTCCAATTATCCACATTCATATCGCCTGTGTATTGTTCAACAACAAGAGGACAATGCCTTCGGATCGCATCTGCTTGTTGTTTAGCAAGGGCTACGGTGTTAACAAGAAAAAAGGCACGAGTTCCACCTTCGCGCCAGGGCCTAAAAACAAATAGAAAGAATATAAGATAAGCAACATTAGATATTTCGGAATATACAGTTATGGAAATGATTTTTATTTCATATTAAAGTGCAATCGATGCCATTAATTATGGAATACGACATCGTTCAAATGTCCGCCACGACGTTTCGGTTCAAATTTATTTGACCATTATCAAGTACCTGGGCGCTGTCATATGTCAATATACAAAATATTTCATCACATTCTTCAATATTTCCTATGCATGTTTATTCGGTTATTTTAGCGATGAGAATCCGATAAATATTACAAATCGATTTAGTAACTTCATTGTGTTTAAATGCGTTTTCCTCAAAATAACTTTGAAAGGCTGTAGATTTTTAAGTTTTTGAGATATCAAAGTGATTTTTGGTCTTAAAATGTTCATGAAATTATTTTTTACAATAAAATATCAATAATTAATTTGGATATTCAAGGCAGCCAAGAGCAATAAAGAAAAAATATATTTATCTTTATTTCATACGTTTGTCGACGTTTCGGCCGATATTCAGGCCTTCATCAGGTCAAAGTGCTGTTTGCCTCGAGCTCATAGTCTCTTGGCTGGAGGCAAACAGCACTTTGTCCTGATGAAGGCTTGAATATCGGCCGAAACGTCGACAAACGCATGAAATAAAGATAAATATATTTTTCTTTATTGCTTTTGGCTGTATTGAATATCCCCAATAACTCTGTGAAATTTCCGACATTTTTCGCATCACATGTATTGATGTAAACTAGATAAAAATTAAAAAAAAATAAATAAATAAAAATCTTGCTATTGGGCCAATCCCAGGGCGTAGGAAAGTTACAAGTGCCATTACTTCATATGATGCAATATATTGTACAGTACATTCACATATGACGGCTCCTGAATACCCGAATAAATTTGAATCGAAATGTCGTAAAATTGGGAGTTTCAATGATGTAGGGCAGTGATTCCCAACCAACCTTTTTTGTCCCATCGCCCCTTTCTGGAGGTTGTCTAACATCTTTTTATTTTTATTATATGCCTAATTTTAATTTGAAGTACAGTATAAATAATAAAGTAGTTTGATTATTTTAAACAATTTTATTACCGTAGGCCTATAAATAAACAACCAAAGCAGTTTTATCCGTTCACTCTTAGCTCTAGTAGGCTATCCATTTATGCATTTTACAGAAATATACCTGCTGTACTTACATACACAAATTTACATGATTCCAATTGAATCAAATTCCTAGATTCTGTGATATGCATCTGCATTTATGTACAACACATGATTTAAATACAACCTGCTGAAATAGTGGCCGAAACGTTGAAAATTTTTTTTTTTAGTTAAATTAATTACTAAATAAAATAATAATAATTAATGGGAAAAATTTATTTAAAAAAAATACTCCTGTCTCTAAGAATATTTAGCAAGATTTTTATTATTTATCTCTATCCAAATTTTATTTTTTAGGAAGAAAATAACAAAAATGGATCTTTTTTTTCAGCGGTCAATCTTTGTTTAATGAAAACAAAAGTGACGTTTCGATTCTAGATTGGAATGATCTTCAGACTATTTTATTTTGATGACAATTTTTTTGTCATCTTTTATTCTTGCCTTCCTCTAAATAGGAGATTTTTCTCTTTGATTTTTGTTCTTTTTTTTTTAGTAAACTCTAATAATTTTCCCCCCTATGCATATTCATCGCCCCCCCCCCCTTAATCGCCTCTCACATATTTATTGCCCCCCTGATAACCCAAATCGCCCACTTGGGGGGCGATCGCCCCCAGGTTGGGAACCACCAATGTAGGGACACCTTCTCCTAGCTGCCTTAATTTTTTTTTTTTTACCAAGTGAGGTAAATTTATATTAATTGTCTGAAACGTTTTTTCTAGAAAACTGCGGCATGTGGAGAGGAGTCCAGGGGGGGAGCCCCTCGTGCCTAAAGGAAGGCACGGCTAGTATAATCTAGTTAGCTAATCTTGTGCAAGTGCCTTAAAATAAATAAAACTTTTCGATTTTTTTTTTTTTTTTTGTTTATTTTAGTATTTATAAGAAAAATAAATAAATCCTAAAATAAAAAAAATAAATTTTTAAGCCCTTAAAAGAGAATTTCTCAAGATTAGTTATAGCGAATAAAAAAAACAAAAAAATTATTTCTAAAAATTAAAATTTAATTAAGATTTCTAAAATCAAAGACTTTCTAAGAACATGATATAAAAATTTCTTTAAAGTTAATTAATTCCCTGAATATGAACAAAATTAAAAAGGTATAATCGGATTAAAATTATAATTTCCCAAAGAAATAAATCTATTTTTCAGAAAACTTGTCAATTTTTCATTTAAATCCTTTTTTTTTAATATTGAATATTTTTGACAATTGTCGCCGAGATATATATATATATATATATATAATTAAGCTATTTTAAATAAAAGAATTAAAAAAAGATAATTAAATAAAATTTCTAAAAGAAATAAATCTTAAAATAATCAAAAAAAGATAAGTTAGAAAATTGTATAAGAATAGAATAGATAAATTCTGAAATGAGTGTTTGTGTATATATATATTTTTATCGTTAAATAGATCTAAAGATATTCATTAAAAAAAAAATAATTTTATAAATGTGTATAAATAGAAATAATTGAACTATTCTTATATTTTGTACAAATAAATTCAACAAGAATAAAATAGGAGTTAGGAATTTGCTTCACAAGCGATGAAAATGTTTCTAAATTATATTTTGGATTAGAAAAATGAGACCGGGGCCTAAAAAGACCTTAAATAAATTAATTCGATTTCATCATCCCGATTTCAATCCTAAAATTGGCAACTAGCCACTTAAGATTGTGATTTAATTAATATACAAGTTTATTAATTTATAGTCGAGAAGAAATTTGGGGGGGGAAAAAAATGTTTCCTATTATTTTTTAGAATTTTTAAGATTTATTTCAAATACGGTGAAAAATAATAGAACCCCGTCAATAAATATACAATTGAGGTGGAGTAAAAAAAAAAAAAAAAAACTTGGAGGCCAAATGTTTTATTAAAGTCAAACCAAACTAACCTTTCGGCCCCCTGGCTAGGCCATCTTCAGAACTGAATTATTTTCATTTTATTAATCTCCGTTCATTCCGTTGTTTCGCTGATTTTATTAATTTCATTTATTCTTGCCAACCGAGTATGTACAGTGAGGGAAAATATTAAGTCCGACCCATGCTTTTATTTGTGATTATTTCATTGTTTTTATAAAAGAAAATGAAAATTTTTATTGGAAATTTTCTAAGTTTGAACCATGAAAAAGATATTTAATATTTTTTTAAAAACAATGATTTAATCACACGTAGAAAACGCATGTGTGGGACTTAATATTGCCCCTCACTGTAGATATAATATTGTTTTTTAATATGATGCAATAATAAAATGTTGCTCACGTCAGAAGATGGCCTAAATGTCAGCTTGGGCTGCTAATTTTTTGACTTCGCCTCATCTATTCCTCCAGGCACAAAGACAAACCACACAATTCGAATATATATATAATGATAACTAAGAGAAAGTTCCTGCCTTTCTTTTTGTTCATTTATGATATTAGGACAAATGGAAAAAATGGTTTTAATCAAGGCATTATTAATTTAAAAGTTAAATGTTGGCTGTTTTTTTGTTAAAACTGCCTCAGATATCCATGAAATTGCAACTAAGCTGCTATATTTCCAAAGACAAGGCATGTTCAAACTTTTTTGAAAGTAAAACGATGGAAAACAGAATTAAATTGAAATGGAAATTAATGAATAATCCATTTTAAGTGAATATAATCTTAGAAAAAAAATTAAACTATAGAATATCATAAAAAATATCTACACACTAATTACATATATAAGAAATAAATGGATGAATGAATGTTTAAGAAATAAATGGAAAAATCATATTAATCAAATTTATAAAAGAGATTCTAATGCAACAATGGAAGATGTCAAATGATCTCTGATTCAAAGGGGACTGTCAATTCTTCGTATTCTTGATATTTTTAGTAGTAAAAGAAATTTGTATAAATCACAAGCAAATTTTATTTTTATTTGATTAATGGAGTCTATTTTAATTTAATATTTTAATCTATTTTACACTAATATATTAGTAAAATTGTATCTTTGATTAATTTTTTTGAAATGTCAAAAATTAAAATAAAATTTCTAGAGAAATTATAAAATGTAAAAAAATTTTACCTTTTAAGAAGATGGGTGTAATGTTTAATCAGAAGTATAGAGATGTAAGTTTTTCCAGAGCCAGTAGGTAGATATAAAATTGAATTTTTCTTCAAAGCAGTTTCATATAAAAGCGTTTGATACTCCCGTGGGACGAAATCCTCTTCCCAATCCATGATTTTCTAGAAATGATTTATGTATAAAAGAGAATAAAAATCAAAACTATTTTTGAATATAGCGATTGAGATCTGCCAGAAGAATGAAAACAAGTGAGCTCTTGTTCAGCCGGGGATCCCCTTCTAATCGTTTGCGATGACGTGTCTCTGAAACGCGTTCACAAATCATATATGTTGTTTATTTATTTATTTTTTATTAATTACTCATTCAAAATGTTAAAAAATATATAAATGATTTTTTATCATTCTTTAAAAAAAAAATTGAACTATTTTCTTTTTTATTATTTCGACTTTTTAGCTTTTATTTCAAATTTACTTAAAATTAAGCAATTTATAGAATAATAAAATGCAATTAATATTTGCAAGAATAATTAACACATTTTATTTATAATTTAAAGCTTTTTGTATTATTTTGATTAATGTTATTTTTGCATTTCCCATTTAAATTGATAAAGAGAATTGTTGCTAATCTCATTTATATGAAGTCATTAACAGCGAAAATTTAAATCTAATCAAAACAAAAATGTATTATTATAAGTTAAATTAATTTAAGTATTATTTGGCGCTAAACAAGGCTTAACTGGCGCATGTGGGCGGGTTCTTAATTGAGCGCGATTGATGAGGGGAAGGAGAGACTTTTTTTTATAAGTACAATTTAAAAATAAGGATTTTGTTGACACTTCAGCCCTGAAGATGGTCGTATATCTGACCGAAACGTTTACTTGGAAGGGCTTAATAAACGAAATAAATCTAGCTGCACTTGATCTTCATTTATTACTACAATTTAAAAAATTCTCAAATAAAATTTTAATAATTGTTTTTTTTGTACAAAAAAATTAATTTTAATATCATTTTTGTGATTTAAAACTATAATATTTTCTTAAATTTTCAGTTTCTGCAATAGTATCTTATTTGAGTTAAGTATAAATTTTATTATACTTGTTATATTACTGAGTTTTTATAATAAATTAAATAAAATAAGGAAAGGACCGGAGAATAAAAGCCAGCATTCATCATCTTTAATTAGTAGATATTTCGACCTGCATCACGCCCGATCATCATCAGTACAAAAAAATATTGGCTCGCATTCACGTCTGTTCCCTGCTTATTAAAAAATTTTTAAATAATTCTGGCTTTTGTTCTTCGGGCCTTTCCTTATACATATGATCCAGCGAAAATCTTCCAAATGTAATTTAAATTAAATAGTTTCGAGATCTATTCATTTTAATAAGTTATTAATTCAATATATATATATATATATATATATATATATAAGGTCGATTCAGATGTAAGATTTAATTATTTTCAACTAAAAGTAGGCCTACAAATGAATTGACAGCTTCCATATTTAATTTTTGAATTTCATTTTTCAATTATTTTATTAACATTTTGATTATATTACTTTCACTAAATAAAAAGCAAACAACATCGTAAATGCTCTAAAACATTAAAAAATATGAAATAAAAGTTTTTAAGCTGTTTTTTCCGGGAGGGGGGGGGGGGTTGGTTTTTTAAATTTTATACATCGGCCTAGTTTTATCCATGATAGTTTTATACATGTATAAAACCGTGTATTATACACGCCGGGATAAAACTTGCCAACTCTGTACGTGAGTCGGTCCCTTTTTTTTTTCTTTTTTATAAAAAACATTCACACTTTATTTCTCATTCGCACTCACACTCACACACACATTCACACAGTCTTTTCGGCAACTCAGGCCATTTAAGACTTTGACGATAACCGTTGTAATATATATTATCTATTGTGGGTTCAGGCATTTCTGAGTCGGTCCCTTCCAGGGTCCCTTCCCTGCTCCTCGTTTATTCTTTTCCTGCCTGCGTGCTATTCAGTCAACAGAGCTAGAGATTTCTCCCGATCATCTCTCGAGCACGTGATTTTGTTTGTCGACGTTTCAACTAAAAGTGAGTACGAATTATCATTTTATTCATGTGTATAGGGAGTTCTAAAATTAAAGCACACACGTTAATTAATTATAAATCAATTTCCACTCCATTTCTTTTGTATTTAAAAACGATAACGCCCTAAGGACACCAGCCATTCTGTTTTTGCCACCGATATTCTTTTATTTTACGAAAATTAAAACACTCGGTCACATGTTTCAACATATTATGAATTATTATAAACATTTAATACATATTTCAATAGTAATACAAAATTTTGAAATTCAAAATCAAATGTTTAGCTATACCAATAAATAATATATTGGAACATATAAGCTTGGCTTTTTAATTGTAATTAGCTCGGAGAGAAGAAAAGGCTCATGTCTAGAATACGGCCAATGATTTTTTACTATGATAGTAAACTTTTTAACATTTCTTTCTTTATTAGCCCAAATAAGAGCGCGGAAAGCCATTTTGGACCAAATATCTCTAAAAATAACGGACATTTAGAGGAAATATGAAGATTTATAAAAAAAAAGGTGTTTTAACTAATGTTCAGCTGGTTTAGAAAAAAAAAAAATTTAAACCAACTAGGAAACTTTTTCGGCTTAGGCTCGGTGAGTTTCGGTCCAAAAGCGTTTAGTTAGAAGCGATTGGATATAACTTAGAAAATAAAAATGAACAGGCTTTAAGCGTTATTCAATCGCTTCTGACCGAGACGAAGGCCGACACGAGGGAACTGCTTTCTCGGTTGACAAAAAAATTCAAAATATTTGATTAATTTCCCCTAAATTTACACTGCACAAGATTTTTAGGATTGAAAATATAATTGAGAAATAAACAAATACGAAATAGTAATTTCTTCTATTTTTTGTTATTTTTAGAGATATTTGGTCCAAATTGGCTTTCCACGCTCTTATTTAGGCTAATAAAGAAAGAAATGTTAAAAAGTTTACTATCATAATAAAAAATCATTGGCCGTATTCTAGACTCGCGCCGAAGAAAATTCAAGTTGGAAATTTCGTTCGATTTTTTTTATTTTTCAATAAAATGTTCAAACTATTAATTCTTAATGACAAATATTTTGTAACAAATTGTTTTCTTTGCCCAGTGACGTCATTTCAGTTTTTGCTCTTGTCCCCCCCCTCCAAATGACGATCCTTTCTTTGCTCAAAAATCTTTTTCAAATTTAAGCTCTCAAAGGACTCAAATATTTCTAAGGAACAAAGAGACAAAGAAAACGAACAGGCCAAAGTCTAAAAGGAATTTTTTCTATATTACGCACCGTTAGAATAACAAGGTTCTAACTGCACCAACACTAGTTTTGAGAAAAATGAAGTCAAAGATTGTAATAGCTGTAGTACGTTAAATATAACAGTTTTCGTCCCAAATTTTTTTAAATAAGTTGTATACATTAAAGTTATTATTTTCCAATGTTTGGATGATAAAAAAACATTATCATTGATTTTAAATAAATAATAGCATTTTGCAGATAGAACTTTGTTATTCTGTAAATGAGCATTTTCGGAATAACTTAGTTCTAACTGCACATTTGGGGGGCCGCAAAAAACAAAATTTTTTAATTTCTTTCGGCCGAACCTTGTAAAAGTTGCCTTTTGGCTAGAAAATGATAATGGCAAAGTTTTAGCTAAATTGGATAACGTTAACCCGTGCCTCAACGGGGTTAAAATTTTGAAAAAGTGTGATTTTATGTAAAAATTCATAGTTTTTACTTCATAAAATGAAAACCAGGTGTCGTAGAAAACTGATTCTTGTCTCGTTTCGTAGCAAATTTAATTCTCTTGAAGTTTTATCATAACGATTTTTTCGTTAAAATCTATAGATTTAATGATATTTTGAAAAATAAGTGGAAAATCACAATACAGACCATTCGATATAACTTTTTTCCGGAAAATATTCGAAAGGAATAAAATTTTTACAGGTTATTTGGGGGTATTCTAGGATGTCTATCTTAGATTATTAACCTCGAGGGCCCTCAGTGAGGGGGGGGGGTGAGTGGAGGGTGACAAAGACCTCAAAAATTTGAGAATTATTTAGATTTTTCGCTTATAAATGTAAAAAATGTCCGAAAAAACGAATAGTCCTGAGGATATCCACTTTTTATCTAGAAAGTATTCCAAAGTAAATTAAATTTTTAACAAGTTATTTGTTTATTCTAAGTCTTAGACTTCGTCACTTTGTCCTAACTTAGAGAGGGGCAGGAGAGAAAAACACCTAAAAAATTTTGAACTTTTTTCAGTTTTTCGCATATATATCGATAACTAAATAATTTAGACAAAATTGTATATTTCAGGAAAATTTTGACCGGCCGTACCTCGGTCAGTATTGAGTCTACGAATTCGTTTAGTGTACCATATTTTAGTAAATTTAATACACTACAACTTTGTCTTGGACTATGGTAATCAAAATATGCTTAGTTTAGCTGCTGATATCTGGATGAGGGGTCATGATGACAGTTAGTACCATGTTAACCCAAAACAAACTTGCTGATAATGTCAGATAGAACCTTGTTATTCTAGCTAGTTCCCTTATTTTCCAACATATCGCATCCTAAGTCAGTTCACTGCATAGATATACTAAAGAGATATTCATTAATGATTTAAACTCAATTTCGCCAAAAATGTCAGTTAGAACCTTGTTATTCTAATGGTGCGATTAGTCAAATTTACTATCTGGTCGTTTTTCAAATCTTCTTTTAAAATAAAAGAACATTTGAATTTATTTTTTGTTTTTTTCTGCTCTACTCTGATAAATAACATTATTTTAAACAGCTGTGGCCAGGGGCGTATTTATGGGGGGGGCCGAGGGGGCCCGGGCCCCCCCCCGAAATTTCCCAAACACATATACATATATAGGGATATACAGACATCAGCGCAACAAATTTTTCCGCAGGATGGACAACTTTGGTTCCGCAATTGAAAAAATGTTCCGCAAAAAATTTCGTGTGAAAAAAATATAGTTTCTTGAAAAAAAAAAATTTTCCGCAGAAAAATTTTCGAGTTCGGGCCCCCCGAAAAAAATTTCTATATACGCCCCTGGCTGTGGCCTTCTTCGGGTACAATTCAGCTAGGATTACAAAGGTTGTTACATCTGTGACAATCTCAATTCAATTGAGATTTATAATCTCTGGCCGAAACGTAATTTTTACAAATAAACACCGAAAATCTTTAACTAGTTTTTATTCTCATTAGACTTTGTGCCCGTTGAGTCGTTCCCGATCCAGTTTATATTTCATTAAATGTATTTTTCAGATTTCATCGAGATGCCTTCGCCATGTTCTTTTCGAGAATTTATCAAGAGGGATTTCGAGAGGAATCTAATTCAATTTCTCTCTTCTGATCGTCCAAGCAATTCTGTAGACTATTTTGATTTCCAAAAAAAATATGTGCAAAGCCTCCCGATTATTATTGTAGACGAATGCATGAACAATTTGCTAATGCATTTTAGTGAACGAGAGAAGGCAGATTTGATGTTAGAAACAATTCGTCTGATGCTCTCTAAAAGGACAAGAATATTATGCATCTATCCATTTTATCATTCGTTTCCTAATCGAAGTGAAGAATATTTTACTAAAGTCATGGAATTAATAGAAAACAAAAAGCCAAATTTAATGCATTTGGATTTGTGTTGGGATTTTCCATATTTATATGAAACAGAAAAAATTTTCAATTTGACTCCATCTTTAAAATCTTTAACATTAAAATGTCCTTTCCATCAACCTTTTTATATTGGAAAATATTTTAAAATTTTGTCCGCAATTAGAGAATTTGGAATGGATGGGAGATATATCACTTTTAAAAGATATCCGACTTAATTGCCCAAAACACAAATCACTTCGTGCTTTGAGAATCTGCAGTCATTCGTATGATTATTATAACTATAAACCAGTTTCACCTAATGAAATTTTTGATAAATTACCGAATTTAAAAATCTTTCAAACGAATAGTTTTTATTTATATTTATTTTTCTCTAAGCGAATTCCAAGAAACTTTGAAGAAAGGAAAGAAAGGCAAACAAGTTTAACATGCCTTCAAAACCTCTATGCAGTCTTTCCTGAAACTCCCACAATTCCTTTGCACTCTCCTGTTCCTGAAGCTATAGAATTTGTTCCAAATTTCCTACAACTGAAACACCTTTATTTAAGTGGTCCCTCCGTTGATGTGATGTCTGTTCTTGTAAAGTGTGGCTCCCAATTGCAGACTTTTCTATGTAGTAGAATAGAAGAGATCGATTTGAGCAGGGTTTTAATGCTATGTCCAAATTTAGAATATCTCGACCTGTACTTTCCCCGGAATGTAATAACTAGCGATGTTGTGACTCATTCGAAACTTAGATACTTCCGTATTTACCGAGCAATTGATAACATAATAGACGTTTTAAAAGGACTAAGTTGTCTTGAAATCGTTCAAATTAATGTATGGTCAAGTTACTCCACCAACGACCTCGAGCGATTAATCTGTGCTTTAAAAAAAATTAAAATTCTACATATTTATGATAAATGTAATTTCACTCAAAACTGCATAAAGCAGATTATCAGAAGATGCCATAATTTACAAGAACTCGTATTGCCTTTATATAATATCGATGAACTTCAGACATTTGTTCAAAATAATAATTATAGTTTAAAGTTATTAAGGGTACAACCTTATTATAGTATAAATAGATATGTTAATTATTCAGGTTTATTGTATTATTAATAAAGAAAATCCTAGAATTATAATAGCCTAAATATTGTAAGTTGCAGAAATTGAAAATGGATTAAATAAAAAAAATCTGGTGTGACTGGCGCACAGCACACAACTTTCTCTTACTTTCGGTAATCGAAAGTTGTCACTGTGCTTGTCACACCAGATTTTTTGTGTCGACATGTCTTTTGTTGGAGTGATTGAGATCAACCAATTATATATGTGTACTCTATGCATTGTAATAATGTAATTGTTGTAAAATCTTAAACTAAATAAACACGTTTTATTTTTATCGACCCAATTCGTGTACTTATTTTTCCCCAAACTATCCTTTACAGCTGCACTCGCAACAGGTTATGGGCCCAGATCCATAAGAACAAGATTCCAGATAATAAGGATAATTTGGTGAAATTGTGATTGAATAAATAAACTAAAAAATGCCTGATCCTCCTGAGCCTGAGCCTAATCCGCCTAATCCTGATTCATCTCAAACCACAAGTAAGTCAATGACTTTTACTAGTTATAGTGCCTTACCAGCAGTTGAAAAATTAGAAGGAATTCTTAGAATAGAAAGATTTATTTTAATAATATACTAAAGTTTATTTTTAAATAATTTAAAAGAGTTAAGAGAAAATTAGTTGTGGTTGAACCAGAACAAAAACGATTTTTTGATATATATGCAAAACAGCAACCGAATTACAAAAACATATATAAACATATTTATATATTCTTTGATCACTGCATATGAAATATATAATAAATATGCGAATTATGCGGTATTTTGACACACCCCCTTAATGAGCATATTTAACTCAATTTCAAATACAGTGCCAATTTACAAAATATTAGCTTAGGAGAAACGAAAATTTCATATGCAGAAGCTTATATAATATAATTAGAAAAATGTTATCTTTTGGTGAAGAAAATAGACTTAATTCGGCCCAAAATTATTTATTACCAATGTCTACGTTTCGGGGACTAAACGTCACCCATCCTCAGGACAAAGGTCGTAAAGTCTTTCGTGCCTCCAGCACTCGTGTAATAAATACAACAATAATTTGTTGTAAATGATGGCTGTATTTTATTTTAGGGTTCAGCTCACCATATAGCCAAATTACTTGCAAATTTTGACTCAGAGCGGCTCGTGGTTAAAATTTGCAAGTAATTTGGCTATATGGTGAGCTGAACCCTAAAATAAAATACAGCCATCATTTACAACAAATTATTGTTGTATTTATTACACGAGTGCTGGAGGCACGAAAGACTTTACGACCTTTGTCCTGAGGATGGGTGACGTTTAGTCCCCGAAACGTAGACATTGGTAATAAATAATTTTGGGCCGAATTAAGTCTATTTTCTTCACCTTACCTGTAAATTAGACGGCCTTCCTCCATACGATTATGTTATCTTTTAAAAATATTTTTGGTGTAGAGGTTAGAGTACTAACCTCCTATACCAAACGTCGTTCGGACCCCGGGCTGTCCGATGATTTTATTTAAGCCATTTGGATACCAAATGGCTTAAATAAGAATGCCTGGACCCCTAATATGTATATATTATCAATAACGGTTATCGTCAAAGTCTTAAATGGCCTAAGTTGCCGAAAAGACCGTGTGAATGTGTGTGTGAGTGTTTAAAAAAAAAAAAAAAAAAATTTTAATCTGGTTATTAATAAATTTATAAATTGCCTGCTGAGAGTCATAGTTGCAAAGTCCAAAATTCAACAATTCGAGAAAAGGGGTTTGAAAGTTTTATATTGATTGGTTGATGTTGAGACTTTTTGCGCGCATCAGCTTTTGAGGGCATTAGCGCCACCCGCCACGGTTTTGAAGAAGCGAAAAGTTTAGTTAAACATCTTAGATAAATAAATATTAAATCAACATTACAATATTACATATATCATCGTGATATTATAAAATATAAGTCCATCATAACTTATACATTTAAATATCCGGGCAACAAATGAATAGGCCAGAATCAATAGCAAAGAATGGAAATGGAATGGCTCAAAAATAATTGCCTATAACAATATATAAATATTTGTCCATACTTATAAATTTTACATCTTGCCCACGGGGGTAGGCTTGGAGTAGTTGGTTGCGTGCCTACCTCCTATACCAAACGTCGCGGGTTTGGACCCCAGGCAGTCCGATTATTTTATTTAAGGCATTTGGATACCAAATGACTTAAATAGAAATGCCTGGACCCCCCAATAGATATATTAATAATTAACGGTTATTTTCAAAGTCTTAAGCTTCTACTACATTTGATATATCATACTTATATATAAAAGGCTGAGGGTTTTATTTTTGCCTAAATGAAAATACAATGAATCAAGTTTAACATTTGAGTATTCGCCGGGCCAGGCCTGTGGGTTTTGAAGGCCATGAGAAAATTACGGGCGGGTAGCAAGTCTAAATTTCCCTTTAATAAACTGATTCGGGCCAACGGGCATGCAAATGAAATCAGGCGGACAGGGACCTATTAAAAAAAATCAACAATTTTAAAATAAAAATTTCGGGGGGGGGGGGGGCAATTACACAAAAAATATTTAAACTTTTAAAGCACTCAAATCAAAACCTTTCCTTTACTCTCCGGCTAAAGAGCAATTTGATGTATGTTTTAGTGTGAATATAAAATAAACATCAAATTACATTTGTTTCACAGGTGTTATCCCGAGAATTTTCATTCCTTGATTTAAAATTATCCTTGTACAATGAAACAACAACAATCTTTGTTGAGCGATATCAAGAGGAGTGTTTTTTACTTGAAGTATTTTAAAAGCTTTATTAGAAAGTTTAATTAAATGAAAGAGATAGTTAACTAAAAGGCACGCTTCCATCTCTTCCAGTGTGGCATAAAGGACATGATCGAAATTGGCTAAATGCAATACTAATTGCAAAACAACGAGATCTTCTTTCTCAAGCAAATCGCCATCGGCTTTTAATGGGATTTCAAAGCCACAATTTTCCTCCAATGAACAAAGTCGGCAGTGGACGTAATGCATTCTCACTGCCGTGTCTCCTTTGACGGACACCGCCTTTTCCCAATCAAATTTATAATCTCGTTTACGTCGCTGTCTTAAATCATTCACAATAACTGACGAGATGCCTAAAATTTCTTCGATGTCATTGAAACATTCTCGTGTTGTCGGCGATTCTTGCCTCGATATGGCGGACCTTTGTCTCGCTTCTTCGAGGATATCAGCTAAGAAAACGGCATTCCCTTTGCGAGTGGACATCCCAATAACACGTCCGAATGGAACATGCCTCAAAGAAGACGCCCAAGGGTATCCTAAATCGTTTAGAATTTGAAACATGGTTTCTAAATGGTTCTTTTGTGTTTGATCAACGACATAAATCATCCGATCAAAATGAAATCGTTCATGGCGATCTATCGCTGCGGAAATATCACGTGACAAATAAAGAGAACTTCCGTCAGAGCGAAGAAGTGGCTGGTTCTCGAGAGTTGTAAGGCATCCTGTCTTGTCTCTTTGGATGAGATTCTTCTCTTTGAGAAGAGAATACGTTTTCAGCCATTTTTGGCTATTAGCGTGATAGAAGGATTCGCAGTCGTAATAATCAAAGGAAACGCCAAGGCGTCGATATGTGTCGGTTAGTTGGTCAACTGTGACGTCTTTTAACATTTGCCAATTTTCTGCTTCTCTCACATCTCCAAATTCCAATCTTTGAAAACGTTCTTTCGCTAGTGTTATTAAACTTTCATCTTTATTTGCTTTTACGTACGCCTCATAAAGAGAATTTAATGTCAATTCTTTAGGATTTGTTAAGTTAGAATTTTTGATACCTTCGAGAACAAGTCCTAATTGCGTTCCCCAATCTCCTAGGTAATTTATTTTTATTGGTTTCATCCCCATAGTTTGATGGATATTTGAAAGGAAAGAGCCAATAATTGTACTCCGAAGGTGGCCAGCATGAAACGGTTTTGCAATATTTGGGGAACTGAAAAAAGAAAAAACAAATATGTTACAGTTATTGTCAACCGGGCGTCCTCAATCTTTTTTAGACAATAGTAAAAGGAAATTAAATTTAGAGCAAAAGCGTCGGAGCTCTCAAGGTCAAAAAGGCATGATCTAATTATCAACTAAGTAAAGTGAACTCATTCTTTATACCAATTACAAACAAATAAACTTTCTTAAAAGTTTTTTGTATAAATCATCTTGTACTCTTCCAGTTTTTGTCTTTATTTTTCTATCTATTAAAGGAATAAAGAACATGTAGAATTTGTTCCAATAAATTTTAATTAGAAATATGGACTTTATTGCTAATTTTTAATGTCTAGTTTATTTTCTCACACCCAGTATATATATATATATATATATATATATTAGACCTGTCCTTATTTTAATTTTTTTTGTAAATTGTATCACTGCAAGCTTTAAAAACATTTCATTTTGTGTCAAAAGAACGCAATTTTTAGCCGTGCCTCAAGCCACTTTTTGTTTTTATTATTACTAGAGCGGGCGCTGGTGGCAGTTGAGTATGCAAAATGTAAGGACCGAATTCTGTCAAAGGATTCGGACTAAGAATAGATCCCAGAATAAGAATCCGGATCTTGCCGGGGCAATTTTTTTTTTTTTCCCCCACTCCTCTTATTTGTATAGGAAATCAATGGAGTACGTGCTAAGATAATGTGAAGACTTGCAATTGTGGTCAAATTCGTATTCTTAAAACCTAAAACAATGAAAAAACTATCTTGTCAACTGTGGTGATCCTCTATAGTCCCCTGAAAAGTACTAACTTGCCGCCAGCTGCGGTGATCCCCTCTAGCCCCTTCACCTCCTTTCTCTCTCTGTTATAAATTTAAATATAAGGCCTCAAAACCTAGAGGGGGCTAGACTGGTGGCAAAATAGTATTTTTCATTGATTGGAGCACCAGGTAGTAGATTATGAACATAATTGCCAGTCCCCACAATTCTGCATGGTTTTAAGGCCTTATATTTAAATTTATAACAGAGAGAGATAGGAGGTGAAGGGACTAGAGGGGACCACCGCAGCTGGCGGCAAGATAGTATTTTTCAGGTGACTATAGAGGATCACCGCAGATGACAAGATAGTTTTTCATTGTTTGAGGTTTTAATTATAAGAATTTGACCGTAATTGCAAGTCTTCGCATTATCTTAGCACGTATTCCATTGATTTCCTATGCAAATAAAATGAGTGGGGGTAAAAAAAAAATTGGCCCGGCAAAATACGGATCCTTATTCTGGGAGCTATTCTTAGCCCGAATCCATTGACAGAATTCGGTCCTCACATTTTGCATACTCAACTGCCACCAGCGCCCGCACTATAATAATAAAAACAAAGTGGCTTGAGGCACGGCTAAAAATTGTCCAATCGAACTCAAATTTTGTGTTCTTTTGACACAAAATGAAATATTTTTAAAGCTTGCCGTGATACAAAATGAAAAAAATTAAAATAAGGCCGGTGTAATATATATATATATATATATAGATATATGTTCGAAGATAAATTGTTGGGAAGCAACTGATAACATATCGACTACTAAATTGAGACCTCGAACTCGAACAAACACAACAGCAGCTAAATCTCATCCTCGGAGACATCCTGTAACACTTCTACTTGTGAAGTAGGCAGATTGAGGCCCCGAATTAGACCAAAACTAAACACAGACACTATCACATTCAACAAACCTCTTGCTAGATCTCAGAGATGAATCCAAACCTCTAGAACATCGACTAACCAGCAAGATCGTGACAACAAAAACAGAAGAACCCACCTCAACTATACTTTCTAATCCTACATTCTTGAAAATGACTCCAAATGAAGAATCAAAACGTCAACAAGCAACGCGATTCAAAATTGACACTGGCTGATGGTCTTATCAATGATTCAGTTAGCAATTATTGATTGCTCTTTCATTTGACTCAAAGCCACTTTGATAAAATATGGATTTCAACTAAAATATTTACCTAAACTCAATGATAACCGATTTGCCACTGTCTTGATGGGGATAAATACGATGGAAATAATCTCCAGTTTTTTGAGTGTTCTCTAAAATATCCTCGAGGATTGTTTCTAAAAAAGTCTTCTTTGGTATTTCTAGCATTAATTCTTTCTCATTTAGAGTTTTAGATAAATTCCATTTGTTCAGATGAGATCTCGGCAATTGAACGTTCAGCGAGGAATCGTTTTGGGAGAAAACAATTTGCATTTGCATTTGCATTTGAGCCAAAGCCGATTGAGAGTCGAGCTTCAATTTATCTGAAATCTGAATTTGAATAAATTGAAAATAAAAAAGAAACTCGAAAATAGGGCGAGATTCATTCATAATTACCTGAGAAAGCAATCTTGATTTATAAGAATTCATTTTAATATATTAAAAAATTAGAAAATATTAACGTTTACAATTAATTAACAATTTAATTAATAAATAATATAAAATTTTATAAAAATTTAAATTTTATTTTTTGTATAATGACAATTTTAGGGATTTTAAGATTTTGAAAGAAAATTTGAATTTTTTCTTCAGAGAATGATAATTAAATTTATTATAGGAATATTTTTTAAATTTACCTATAATTTAAATAAATATAAAATTTTTAACAAATTAATAATAAAGAAATAAAAAAAATTAAATAAAAAAAAAAAAATTAACGAATAATTTAGTGATTTTAATTTTTCATGTTGGCATCGCTAAATTCCGAATACGAAATTGAAAAAAAAGAAATCAATTTCGAAGGAATTGAATTTTAAGAGGATTTTTAAAAAATGAATTATTTTGATTTTTCATTTGCAAAATGAGTTTAGATCGCAAATTATTATTTACCTTTTAAAATAAGAATTTTTAAAGGCAGTAAGTTTTTATTTACAATCAGAACCTTTGAATCTCTTCTGTTTAATATTTTCTACTTTTTTTCAAATTGTTTTTTTTTTTTTTTTAAGGAAAATGAAGTTTTTTGGCAAAACCGAAATTTATAATCGAGATTTTCCGAATGGAGCAAGAAAAGCTCAGAAATCGACGATCGCGCTTGGAAAACAGGCGAATGAATTATTCATTCTTATTCAGACCCCTCAGAATAAAATTGGAAATAAATATAAGGTGACAAGCAAATCTTAATTCCTCACTTGTATATAATTCATTTAAGTAAAAACAAATTTAATATAAATACCTGAATTAAACGTGATAAATTAGATCAAAGTTATTTTTTGTTTTCTCTCATTAAATCACACAATTTGACATTAAATGATTTTTGAATTCCAAAAAGGAAGCAAAATTTTCGTGAAGCAACTTCCAGGGGTGCAATTTCTTCTGTTAGTTTAATTAAATATTCGCTTGGCAATTCCATTCCAGAAGAATCCAGGAAAAATATGATTAGTTCAAGTTCAATTAAATTTGAATCTAATGGATAAAAAATTCTTCTTTTCTTCTATATTTATTTTTAATAAAGAGCTTTTTATTCTGCTCTAGATCCATTCAACCTGCAAATTGGTTAAAAAAATTTTGTTTTCTTCAATCACAATTTTTTTTATTATTAAGAAGAAATATAGAAATTGTAGCTTGACATATATATATATATGAAATATAATGTTAGTCAATTCCCCCAGCTTATACATATATTGCCTGTATAAGTAAAAAATAAATGCATTATTTACTTCTACAGGCTCTAATGCTCAATATAATTAATAAGAGAGGGAGGAGGCAGCCTTTATGAAATGAAACTCAAGAGTGTTGGGGACAGTTTCGGCTTTAATTATTAAAATAAATAAACTAACATGAACATCTCTCTAATCGCGCCGTTAAGCTTCCTAGGAAAGGCTGAGTCCAAACTAGTGAGCGAATTCTACTTTTCGCTGATGGAGATATTAGTGTCGTGATTTCAAGTAGTAAAGTGAGCGAGGGAATGACAAAGTTAAAGCCCACTCATATGTTTTACATATATGATTATTTCATTGTTTTTATAAAAGATGAAGAAATAAGAAATTATATATATATACAGTATATCACATACTGATCTGAAAATTCATACAATTAATATTTATTTATTCAAACAGCTGAAATAGAGGCGAGGAACTTTTTTGTACTCTGTGCCCCAGCATCGAACTCAGCTATTTGAATAGAGTGCTAATTTTGGACATTGGGAAAAATGTTTCTCATATCGAGATCACAAATTTCTCCTTCGAGATGGCCCAATCTAGAGAGGCAAATAAGTGTGCCTTTGAAATGTTCAATTTGTCCATTTCGATTGGGCCAAGTCGACCGAGAAATTTGACCATTCACTCTATTTCGACTGTTTGAATTAATAAGTATCAATTGTATGAATTTTCTTCATGTGGTATATATAATTTCTGTGATTCTCCATATTTTGTAAATAAAATGAAATAATAATCATGGAGCATAATTGAGTCTTATAGTTTCAAAACCTGTTAAATCCAATTTTTAACTTTGCCCAAAAACCGTAGGTTAATGTAATCGTAAAAAAAAAATCGAAATTTTTGTGAAGCTGCCAAAATACGTTTTGAGGTCCTCAGAATCCATTTAAGTACTTTTTGGAATGATGTCTCTCTGTGTGTGTGTGTATTTAACGAAAACTCAAAAACTATTCATTCAATTGTTTTGAAATTTTGCACCCATAAACTAGGAGTAGAGGCCAAGAACTGAAAAGCTTTTGGTAAACATCGGACCATTAGGGGGGGGGGGGGGAGGAGCAATATTTTTTTTCTTACATAACCTATAATTTTTTTTATATATTCAGAAACTAGACTTAAAATGATATATAATATGTAAAACATTGGATCATTAGGGGGTGGGGGGGCAAAGTTGTGCACTCGGCTTAGTCCGACCTTTCATTTAAAAAACTTTTTTTAAGTTATTACAGTAATTTTAGTAAGGAATCGACTGGTATAAATAATTTGTTTAAAAAACGCCTACTTCACCGTTAAATATGAACGTAAAAATAACATATATGCATATATCTCTATGGAAATAAAAAAAAACAATTTTTGCTTTTGTAGTAAGTAAGAAAGAAAAGAACGATTGCAGCTAAGTTTATTTCGTTTATTATTCGCTTCAAGCCGACGTTTCGGTCAGATATACGGCCATCATCAGGGCTGAAGCGTGTCAACAAAATTCTTCAAAATGTCGAATGGCACAATTGTGTAAAATATTTTTTTGCCATTTTATAAGGACCAACAATTGTGCCATTCGACATTTTGAGGAATTTTGACACGCTTCAGCCCTAATGATGGTCGTATATCTGACCGAAACGTCGGCTTGAAGCGAATAATAAACGAAATAAACTTAGCTGCAATCGCTCTTTTCTTTCTTCCTTACTACAAGATCTACTCAACTATCCACCTCACTCTAATTTTTGCTTTTTATTGAAAAAACAGTTTGATGGATTTATCCGGTTTTGGAACTAGACGACTCAATTAAGGTATTCCGAAACTTCTTAGCATATAGGATAGTATTCATTTAGGCTACCTCTAATATTCACTAAATACCTCGATTTGAGCTTGACAAGTCATTGATATATTTAACAAATGTTTATTTGTTGATGGACCCAAAGCCCCATGCCCTCCAGAGCTTGATTCTGGCCTATTCATTTGTTGCCCGGTTTATAAAACTTTCAAACACTTTTTCTCCAAATGTTCAATTTCGGAGTTTCGTCCCTCAGCATTCAGCCTTCACTGTATATATATAATCTACTGTCTATTTGCTCTAGGGATATTTAGCAAGCATCCTTTGAACATAAACCAAAAAAATTTTTTTTTTTTCAGGTGTTAAACAATATTGAGCAAGTGTTTACAAATTTCCTAAAAGAAGGCAAAGCGACGATTCGTTTTAAGGCCCCGCCACACGACGTTAATATTCAAACAGATCCAATTCAATTGAAATCATTTCTTGTCAATTTACGAAATGTTTTTGACCAGAAAATCTCTCCAAAAAGTGTACATCTTTCCAATCTTAAGGCAACATCAAATTTTAATGCTGTCAAATCAAAAATGACCATCATGACAAGGGACAAATATCCGTACACAGCGGGATTCCCTCGAATGTTAGATACTCTACATGTAAGTTTTTTCTTATTTATCGATTCTTTGAAAATGCAATAATAAATTCTATATATCGTATATATTTTAGATCAATAATGTTATATATATAAAATTTAATCAAATAGTCCTACTTAAAAATTTAACTCACTTGAATTTAGTAGGAAACGAATTAACACAAATTCCAGAATCTTTAGGTACCCTGCCAAATCTTCGACATTTGAATCTTTCAGAAAATTATTTAGGACGCGATTATAATCCTAAAAAATGGATTTGGATGAATTGTTATAATTTTACCAAAACATTGGAAACGTTAGATTTAAGTAAAAATGAGGTAAACCATTCAATTATAAATCATCTCTATATAATGATATCAACTTTCTCTTTTATAAGCAAATCTTAAATTTAAAATATTCTCTTTTAAATATTAAGATAGCATTTTACAGACATTCTATTTTCTAATAATATTCAAGAAAGATAATATAGTATCCAGTGTTGGTCAAATTAAGCATATTTTGATTTGTCTACTTCATGACGTTGACAAATGCGTAGACAATGTAGACAAATGGCTCAGCGCTTGTTTTCATTGGCTCTCATCTCAGATCAGTGATCTGTCATTTCTAGAAACAGCCTAGAAATTAATATACATAAAAATGTCTAAACGCGGAAGATCAATAAACAGAGATTTTAATGAATTAAAATTTGAATTAGAGAAACAAAATGAAAAATATGTTGCAGTGTGTCTTTTTTGCAAAAAAAAAAAAACTGCATAATACAGCTTCTAATATCTAATTCAAAATAAAAGTCACTTAAAATTAAGAATACCGCCATTATCAACGCTGGCAGATGTTTCTTTTTCACCCAATATCTCCCTATATTTGATATTCCACTGTAATGAACACTAAATAAATTGTATATATATATATATAAAATAATATATATATATATATAAAATTTAGTGTTCGTTACTCCAATATTCTCGCTTAAAGTGGAATAGAAAAATTGTAAAATCACTCTTTACCTATTGATTTCGTGTATATTATATCAAAAAATTATATTTATGACGATACATAAAAAATTATGGTGTTGTTATTTCCGCCAAATTTTTAAATTTTAATTGTCTACATGGAGTATGTTCATTTGTCTACATACATTGTCTACGCGCAGACAAAGTAAAGTAGACAATTCGCCCAACGCTGATTGTATCTTTCAATCTGTTTTTTACTTTAATTTTAAGTTCTATATTCTCCGTTTAGCAAAGACCTCGTATTATGGAGTCATAATTGAATCGGTATCTCCTAACAAGTGAATGTCGTATCCTAAACGAGACCTTTAGGAACAAACATTGACTTGCATTGCTCCAAAAAATAAAGAATAAATTGCTCAGAGCGAGTGTGCGTTGGACAGCAAAACGAAATCAAGAGCCAAGAATCGATAAAGTTGCATAATGCCCATAGTGAAGCGAAATGGGTGGATGAATGGAATCTCTTCAAGCCAATGGCACTGGCATTCTCTGCCACATACGGCCTCGCCCCCGCTGACGAGAATATCTTGGGAAATTAAAGAAGATGGCGAACTCTCCCTGACAAGTTGCAAGTTTCGATTAACTTCAGGCTCTGTGATTCAAGAATCTTTTCAAAGCTGCTCCGTTCGTTTTTTCTGTCTGAGTAAGGCTCAAAATGCGCGTTTAATCATGTCAAGTTTATTTCCTTTTCTCTTATTATCTTAAAATAGAATGTCTATAAAATGTTCTAAATCAAAATTTCTGAATATTTTAAACTTATAAAAAGCAAAGTTGAGTCATTTGTGTAAATAAGCCTTTTAAAATGAATTAATAATCATTTATGTATATTTTCAGTTAACTTATGTTCCCGCTCAAATAGGAAAACTAAATAAATTGGTCAATTTAAATCTTTGTAAAAACAAACTGAGGCGACTTCCTCAGAGTATCGGCCATCTTAATAAATTAAAGTAAGTTTAAAAAATATAGAAAAATTCCATTTTTATGAGTAAATAATCATTGATGTATTGTATTCAGTGGCATCATTTCAACTTTTCTTGCGGAGGGGGAGAAAAAAAATAAGAAAAAGCTCATAGAGCAAGCAAGAAGGGTGGCTTTAGGTATATTTGAGAAAAAGTGGCGGCCGATTTTGCCTCAGAAATACGTACTTATAAAGAATCTAATGTATTTTTTTCCCTCTTCTCAAAAATTAATTTAGCAAAAACGAAACTAGTCGATCGGACGTTAGTTGACTTTTCTGAAAATTTACTTACAAAAAGGCCAAAAGATATTTAAGCTCGATTCTTCTGAATGCAAATCTCTGCACGTCGCTTTAAAGAATCCTTCGGCATTTCTAATGGAATCTGTTGAATAGCAGTCGTGATTGATTCCTTTAAATCTTCTTTGCTGTCTCGCTCATTTTATGTTTTAAATAGGGTCCGACCGAAACAAGATTTTCAGCCGAAACCGAAACCGAAACCGAATATTCGGCCTCAACCTTAGTTTCGGCCGAAACCGTAACCGAAACCGAAACTTGTATTTCCTATAAAAATTTTTTTTCATTTTACCTTTTTTTTTTTTTTTTTGAATTTTTTTTTCCCTCCCGTGAAAATCATTTTACCTTTTTTTGCATGCGAGTCTCATCCCATTTTTTCAGACTCTGGTTTCGGCCGGCCGAAAGGTTCGGCCACTTTTTGGCCGAAACCGAAACTACGGCCGAAACCATGATTTTTGGCCGAAACTGGCCGAAACCGTAACCGAAACCGAATATTCGGTCGGTTCCTAGTTTTAAATCTCCACAAGAAAGAGTCCGATATACCGATGCTTCGACATCGAAACGCTGACTTAGGCTCTTTGCAGTTTCAACAAGATGGTGCGATTTTTTCTTATGGGGACATTTAAAACATAACGTGTACGAGACAAAAGGAATCAATCACGACTGCTTGCTATTCAACAGATTCCATTAGACTTGCTGAGGGATTCTTTCAAGCGACGTGCAGAGATTTGCATTCAGAAGAATGAATAAAGCCCATCTCAGGGATGTTATTTTTAAACAATAGCTTGAAAAGCTTTTTGATGGACTTCCCAAACAAGTAACTTTTATTCTGTAAACCTAATAGACCAGTGACCGAAACGTCAGCCTGGAACGGAAACAATAAAAAAAACAATTTTGACTGCAATGTCTTGTATTTTTTTTTTTTTTTTTTTGACTTTTTAATAATACTTTCAGCCACAATGACACATACCTCACAAGTAAACAATAAAATTAATGTTGTAAAAGGAGCAGGAGGTTTACTCGATTCTGTTGCAGAGAAGAATTAATTTACGAGAAATTATATCAAGGATTTTAATGACAAGACGGCTATGATTGCAATTTAACAGTTTCGGTCCGAAAAGACCATCAACAGGCCTGCGAAAAATTACAGAAAAAGTGAGTCAGCACACAGCAATACAAAAAATTAATCACATCACAAATTTACATTTTCAAGAACATTCCATTAAATTCTAGTTTATTCAAATACAGCTAAAAGATATTTTTATTTTTTATTGTACATCAGCAAGATATTTATTAAATTGCAATCACAGTCGTCTTGTCATTAAATTCCTCGATATAATTTCTCGGAAAATTATTTCTTCTCTGCACCTCCATCTGCCACAGAATCGAGTAAACCTCCTGCTCTTTTTACAATATCCTACTTGGGCTGTTTCTACCGTCGTAATAAAATTAATTACTTTTTTGACCTTAAATCGTCTAAATATATATGCCCCACCCTATATAAAATAATAAATAATATATATAAAAGAGATCAGAGCCCTTGGGGGGGGGGGGGCTTCCAAATGATGCCACTGATTGTATTTTAGAATTTCAGAAAAATTTGGAATCTAGGCCTATTCTATGCTTAGGAAAGGTAGAAAAATGTCCGTATTTCCAAATATCTTCAATAGGCCGATTAGTCCAGGATCCCAGGCCCATTTTTTCAATTTATTACTATTAAGCTAATTTTCCGTGAGTAGCTTCATTTTGGTGAGACTTTTTCTCTTACAAAAATTCTCGATTGTGGTAGCCATAGGCGCCGGAACTGGGGGGCAGGGTACATTGCCCCCCCTGGCATCTTACAGGGGGGGGCAGAGGGGGGCAAAATTTCTTCTTTTTATTTCATTTATTTTTAAAAATGATATATTTTTACTTTTGAAAAATAAAATCTTATAAATTAAAAAAATTAAAAGAGTAAGAAATTCATTTTTTTTTTTCAAATTTTTCCAAAAATTTTTGATAAAATCACTAGCAAATTTTTTAAAATTTTAATTTTATTAAAATTGTGATTATATTTAAAATTTTTAAAGTTTTATACCAGATTTGTTTTTGTTTTATACTATTTGAACATATTAAATTATTTTAATTTTCTAAAAAAAAATTTTT
Source organism: Euborellia annulipes (assembly GCA_023213315.1). NCBI lineage: Eukaryota > Metazoa > Arthropoda > Insecta > Dermaptera > Anisolabididae > Euborellia > Euborellia annulipes. Next base: position 141,612 of record JAKCPI010029274.1, on the reverse strand, counting down.
TGCCCCCCCCTGATTTAAATTCGTTCCGGCGCCCCTGGTGGTAGCCAACAGGAATAAAATATGTGCTATGATTTGACGATTCTCAAAAATTTATTACTAACTGTGGGTTTTTTATTAAATCTTAAGAAAATTATTAATATTATAGAAAAAATATTTGTCCTACAGGAGGCTCGTGGCTAATCGGATAAGTCTCGAATTACGAATCTAGAATTGCCCACCCAACTCGGGCTCAAATCCCACTTGCCATGAAAATTTTCAAACATTACCAATGTCTCCTCCGTCTTTCTGTGATTGGAGTTAATCTCTGTTGAGAGATGGTAAAATAAAAAAAAGCAAACGTGTGGAGTCGTAGGGCCCCCGGCAGGAACGAAGTTCCTCACGCCTTTTCTTCAACTCAGAATATAATTTAATATGAATATTATTTAAATAGACGGAAAGCTGCTTCCGGTGGAACCTCTTGCTCGCCTTGGGCGTAGATAGAAGGAAATAAAGAGAAGGTGGGCGTGGCCTCGCCAAGACTTCGACTAATCTCGTCTTCCTCCGCCGTCGCTCGGGCACTGGGAACGCATTTTTGTTAGGAACGGGTTTTTGTTCGTTACATTTTCTCCCAATTCACCCTGCGTAAGCCGCGTTAAAGAACTTCGTTCCAAAAATAAAATGTATGTTTTAATAAATTGTAAAAATGGGCCCAGGATCCTGGACTAGATGGCATAATAAAAAAAAAAAAAAACTTCAGTTGTTTATGGAGCTGAGATGTTATTAATTTGCGAATTCCCAAACGCGGCACAGCTCGCTTTTCTATAGTAAAAGCAAATTAATAGATTAAAAAGTCTAAAGGAAAACAAAGACAAATTTTTCTGTCCTATCCTCATCTGAAGGACACAGGCTATTGCGAGAGGCAAGAACACTACGTTAATGACCTGTGTCCTGCAGATGGCTGGGAAAAGCCGACAGAAGCAATTAATGTATAAGGCTAAAAAAAAAACTTGTTCTTTTTTCTGTTCGTTTGGAGAATAATGCACCAGTCGTTTTGAGCCGTTCACTCACACGTCATTTTATTTTGCAAATATTTCCACCGGCATCATCCATCATCAGTTAAAACTAGAGGGCCCGTGGCGAGATTATATTAAAATTATTATTTTTTCTTCTGAGAAACAGCAAGTTAGAACATTCACTCCCGAAAAAAAAGATAATTTTAACACAATCTCGACCTCCGGAGCCAAGAGAAAGTTGTGTGACTAGTCACACCATATTTTAAATTAATCATAATCTTTGTATATTTTTTTAGGAATCTCTATCTACATGATAATCAATTAATAAATTTACCTGGAAGTATTAAACGTCTTCATTTAATAACAATTGACTTGAGCGAGAATTCATTCCAGCAAACTGAGACTTGTGCCTTGGAAAACAAATTGGCTTTCCCGAATTTAGTTGAATTAGCAGCCAATGCAACGCTTCAGCAAAGGTGATTCATTCTTTTGCCTGCCATTCTTTCTACACATATAAAAATATTAATTATTATTATTTTAAATAGCAATTTTCAATTATATAACGTTAAGATTTGGAAAGTGATGGGACAGACGGGCAGAGGCAGTCAAAAAGAAAAAAAAAAACGAAATCCTCTGATTGGCTGTTAGTTGATTATCCGGAAATATTTCGGTGCTTTTCTCCCTTAGGGCGGCGACATACTATCCTCTTTTGCGGGAAGCCGCTGAACGGGATACGTTTTTGCAGGATGACGCCGAGCAGTCATATTATCCTCCGCTGCGGCATGAATGACAAATAATTGCCAGTATCTCTTGGACTGTAGAGTTGTTTTGACGTACGATGTTATCCAAAATTAAATATGTTTGTGCTCTTGAAGCTTGTGGTATGTTGACACCGAGGCATAGGCGTTATTGGTTCCACTAGACTAATTGTGCTCAGGCCCACGTGCCGTTGTCACGCTGTCCCGTTTAGCGGCAGCACCGTCCTGCTGGTTGCCACTCTGCAGGAGCCGTTTAGCGGGACGACAAAACAGGATAGTATGTCGCCGGCCTTATTACCAACACATAGACCCATTTTATCAATGCTACATTCTATTCTCAAAATGAGGATGGTTCACCAGGCCCGTCTGGAGAATGCTAGGCTGATTTATTTTTACTTTGGGGGAATCCAGAGGATTATTGCCTGATATCTAATTTAAGAACGTTAACTCATAATTTTTGAATGCCCTATATACCGGGGTCCCCGCGTTCAAATCATATCGAAAATAATGCACTTAAAATCATTGCAAGAAATCTTAACCCCAACGAACGCAACAGGAATCTGCTTTTTAGCGGAAGCCCTGAAGCTAAGGACTTTCGCTTTTAAGTTTGATTGAGTCTATGTCGCAGGAATGTGATTTTTTTTTTTTCTTGTAATTAACAGGATAAAGGAAGAACACGGAATCCCTGTAATGAGCAAATGCTCAAATACTGATAACTAATAAAAAAAAAATAAAAATATTTCGGTGCATTAAATTACGTAGCTCCAACTTCAATTCATTCTTGAATATATTATACATATTTACAAAATTAAAATTTTTTCATTTATACGAACAATAATTTCATATTTATAACCGATTACAGAGTTAGTCGAATAATTTATAAAAAAAAATTTCTAATTCGAGAGAGGATATCATGTTTCTTTGATGCTCTAGCCTTGAGGGGATTTTGAATAGCGATGCGTTGCTGCATTGCTAATTGAAAATGAGAAAGCAAGATTTTTGGACAACTCCTCAATAGAGAAATTCACGATAGCTCCATCCGTCCAAATGGAGCGATGTCACTCCAAAAACTGACCGTGACTGGGGAAAAACAAATGGATGACGTGGAGTGATAGGATGAGTTGGTAATCCAATCAGTCCAAAATCCAGTTTCGTCAAGCCATCCGTCCATCACTCCAACTGATCGTGAATGGGGATATTCACGTGGAGCGACACCAAGCCTTCGCAGCAGCAGTTAATAACCCAACAGAAGCCAATAAAAGTAAATCTGTATCCATATTAATGCAAAATAGGTTATAAGAATGAAACACGTACTGGATGTGGAGTGACCGTGAATGGGGGTAATTTTTTGGATGTAATCCAAATGGATGACATCCATTTGGAGCGATCGTGAATGGCCGGCTTTAAAGGATAAAAGAAAGAAAGAAAACGACTCTTTTAGAAAAATAATAGTTCTTATATGTTGTGTCCAAAAGGGTTGTTTTTGCGTTGGGAGGGGACACTTGCCAGTCCCAGTAGGAATAGGAATATAATAGGTTGTTTGTAAATAAAAAAGCGTTCAAGTGCTTTTATGATTTTTATTAACGAGTAATAATTTAGCAAGATGGAGGGTGATATTTTGAGCAGAGATGATTATACAAGTGATAGAAGGAAATAAAGGTGAGAAGATGCAAGTTTTGCTGGCAGAGGAATATTTATTAATTGGGTACATTAGACTAGCTCTCTATCTCCTTTGAGTGGTCCAGATTAACAATGTTTATCCAGAACACGTCGCCACTCCCAAATTAGAATAAATCTGTTAAGTAGTGGGGATGTCGATCACGCCTTTTTAGGATGGACGAATTTCATATGATCTTTCTTTCGACATCAATTTACTAAAGCACTACGATGCGCTCCTCAAAAACACTAGACTTTGAAGATTTCCGAGTTCTCTAAGTTCATTTTCAGAGCCACTCGTAGCTCCGTAAGTTGCACATGCCATTTAATAAATGAATTTATGTTTTTTCGTACCGCTTTAGGAAAATGATGTCCAGATACTCATCTTCAAATCCTATGAGTTTAAAAAAAAATCGGTGACCCACTAACCGTTGGGTCCCCTTGTTAGATTTGCTTATTTTTTACGTCCCTTGACAATTCTGAGTTTTCTGCATATTCTTGTAGACGGGATAATCGACAAGCAATCAGAGGATTCCCTTTTTTACTTTCTCTTACCTATGTATATATGTAATATATATAGAGAGAGAAAGTATTGGATTCATGTCAAAAATTCGATGTCGAGATTTTGATGGATCTTCACGTTTTGAGGTCCCCTGAATCCAAAAAAGTGGTTTTCGCGACATGGTCTGTCTGTCTGTCTGTCTGTGTGTCTGTTTGTGAACAAAATATCTCAAGAACGAAAAGAGCTAGGAGGTTGAAATTTTATATTTAAGTTAGGCACCCCCATGGGACGTGACACGAAGCTTTTGAGCAAAATCGACCAAAAAGTACTAGTACTTTACTGATGCACTTTTTCAGTTTTTTTCGATTTTCTCAAAATTTGCTCCAACGATTTTTTTTAAAATTCATATATCAACTATTTTTTAGTTACTCTTTAAAATGTATATTCTCATTTTGTGATTGAAATCTTCTGAAGACCACTTTACTCTTGTACTCCATAGAAAAGATAGGATAAATGGTTGCCATGGTAACAAAATATAAATATTTTCCCATACTTATAAATTTTTTTGGATACCAAATGACTTAAATAAAAATGCCTGGACCCCAATATGTATAATAATCATTAACGGATATCGTTTAAAGTCTTAAATGGCCTGAGTTGCCGAAAAGACTGTGTGAATGTGAGTGTGAATGAGAAAAAAGTGTGAATGTTTTTTATAAAAAAAAAAAAAAAAAAAAAACTTATAAATTTTACATCTTGAATTCAATTGTACCCTACTGTCGGAAACTAAATACATGTCGACACAAAAAATCTGGTGTGACAAGCACAGTACACAACTTTCGATTACCGAAGGTAAGAGAAAGTTGTGTGCTGTGCGCCAGTCACACCAGATTTTTTTCTCTGCCTCTGCACTCATCCCTTCATTTTCACAGTCACCAATTACAAGTATATATTAAGATTAGCGAAAATTTCATTAACCATGTTCAAATAGAAATTTTATTTATTTTATTAATTTTATTTAATATTCAATAATAAATTTTTACGAATGTAGAGGAATAAATATTTATTTTCATATATGTACGTATATAATATATACATGAGGAAGTGAAATTTTCCAGAGATCAATATATAGCTGAGATGGAAATTTTTTTCAAATCAAGGGACGAGATTGGGTTCCTTGAGTACGATGATTTGCTAGACTCGAGTTTAGCAAATGATTTTATTCTCGCATTAGCCTCTCCTTGAGATTCTTGTGTCAAGGGTGAGCAGAGTAATATTCCCCTGGCCCTCTGACTCACGGTGCACGCTTGGTAGGTTTCACTGGCTCTTGTGCTTTTGCGAAGGGTTTTCTAGTCCCTTGGTGGGCTGGTACGCGACTCACATTTCGAGTTCGAGGCTTGACTTGGTGTGACGGGACTCGAGTCCCGCTGTCTCAGGCCTTTATCTCCGCCACACTGGCGCTAAATCCCAGGTCCATCCGAACAGTGGAAAGAATGAATCTATAATTTGCCCTTGAAACATGAATAATCTCCCCCCTACCTGTAATATATAATAAAAAAAAAGTTGAATATAAAAAAAATTTTGATTTAAAAAATATTTATTAATTATATTCTTTTGCAAATTTCAGACTATATTATAATGCTGCCATTATTCCTCATACTCTGGTGGATCTATTAGACAACGCAAACTACTGTCCTTGCGGCAAGGCCTGTTTTGATAAATACTTAAAGAAAAATATCATTTTTGATATTAATTTGATTGCAAGTACAACGATATTTTCAACTCTCTCGTTTGGGCCCCTCGCGCCTATTGAGACGTATTTTTGCTCTCAACGCTGCCTTGCCACCCTGAAATCTCCTCTCGAGAGGTCTTTCAATTGAATTCGATTGAGCAAGAGGAACGATGACTTCAAAATATTAACACCACTACATAGGATATATTCAAAACATTAACAATCAAGGATTATTTATTTTTATTTACATCCTATTTAATTATTTATTTAATCATTTATCCTCTTAAAATAAATTTAATACAAAAAAACTTCAATTTTATTTTGATATACTTAAATTGATCGAAAAATATTAAATTTTAAATATTAAACATTTTTTTTTTTTTATTATATTATATAATAAAATCGAAGTTTTTTGTATTTTCTTTGTTTACGCTTAATTGAATTCCTGTTAAGAGGATTTATTAAGGTAAACATAGAATTTTTTTATCACTTATCAATTAAATCTTTGAAATGTATAAATTAAGATATTAAAAGCTTTTTTTCTAGAATTAAAAAAAAAAATCCAATTTTCTTAATATTGTTATAAAAACGAATTTTTCAATAAATTTTTTTATTATAAGAACTTATCTTTTTCTTTGTAAATGTTATTTTGTTATTTATTGAATTAAATTTCGCTATCATCTCACGAGTGATAGCTTCTCTCAAAACTTTAACATTAATGCATGCATCCTTAAACAGTAGTGGGAGTAACTCACTAAAACACCAATTTCAACAAGTTCCAAAATAAAAAAAACAAAAAGCAAAATTTTCGACCCATTTTAAAAATAGAAATAAAATATATTTACAGCTTATAGGGAGAAAATTATATTATACGTATAACTATTATATATATATATATTCAAAGAGAGAATTCCCACCCTAAAAAAGACATAATTTAATGAAGCCCAAGGTAAGAAAAATATAAAATTTCTTTTGTTTTGGATAAATTTTTTAATAAAATAATATTGAAATTTATTTAACAGTTTAATTTTCCAGAATTTTTATATTTTAAGTTGTTTTGTTATTTATTTTCTTTTCAATTGAAATGGCGAAATTAAAATTTTTTTTTTTTTTCTTCCAATAAAAAATTACAAAATTTTTTTTATTCTAAAAACAAAGTTTAGAAAATAGATAACAAAACCACAAAAAAAAGCAATAATTAAAGAGAAAAAAAAAAAGCAATTTTAAAACAGAGCAACATAAAACGAGAGAACATGAAGCCATTTTAGAAAAAAAAAAAAAATTTGAAATATTGCTCTAAAGATGAAGAGAAATGACAAACGAGAGCGAGAAAGAGAGAGAGAGAGATATGTTAATCTGATTGCTTGCTTCTTTTTAATTAAAATTAGGATTAGAGCATTCAAATGGAAAATTAAAATGAAACACAATCTAGTATATTTTTGTGAAATGCTTATTCATTGCCTGATTTCCAATTGCACATATCAAAAAAAAAAAAGATCGAGTTCAGGGAAAAGTTCAAAAATAAAAAGAAAATACCCTCTAAACATTTAATGTACAATTCATATCATGTTTTAAAATTAATCTTTTGATAAAAAATAAATATATATTTTCGTTTTAATTTCGAAAAATTTTTTTTTTTTTTTTTTTTTTTCATTTTCTAATGTGATTTATTTTAAGAAACATGGCACATTCTACAATGAATATGTGTCAGTAGTAATCATCAGATCTACCTAGGATAGATAATACATAGCTAAGTGAAAAAAGAAAGGGGGACATGCCAAGTGCGCTGCTGCTGCTGTTGCTTTGCTGGTTTTGAGCTCTCAAAAACAAAATTCCGCATCTCCAAGTGAAATGTGCACAGCGATAACATCATTTTTTTTTTAATTTTTTTTTTTTACTAAATATTGTACTCTTTTATTTAAATATATTTTTTTTTATTTATTTATTTATTTAGATTAGCAATAAAATATATCATTTGAGAAATTTACATATAATAAAATTATAATATAAATTTTCGGATTTTTTTTTTTTTTTCATTTTTATTTTGCAATTTTTATATATATATATTTATTTTATTTATTTTTTATTTTTTTAGATGATTTAATTTAAATGCCTCTTCCAAATATATTGCTCCCAGCCATCCAGCTTGATTTATTTAAAATGTAAATATTTATATATTTATTTTATTTTATTATATAAAAACGAAAATAATATTTGTAGATATATATATATATATATATATATTTAAATTAAAAAATTCTCAAGAAGTAATTAAATTATTTTAGCCTTATTTTAAAATAAAATTGGCAACGAATGCAAATATTTTAGCAATCTTGACAAATACTTTGTTGATTATGATACAAAAAAGTAATTAAAAAAAAAAATATTTCTATATTTGCATAAAATTTGGGGGAAAAAAAAAACAAAGTTGGTTGGTTTTTTTTTTTTTTTTTTTGAAAAACAATTTTTGTATAGAATTTTTTTGTCTATTTCAATCAGAGATAATATTTTAAAATGCAATTTTATTATCAATGATTGAAATAAAGAAAAAAAGCAAATTTAAATAAAATTTCTTTGAATTATATAAAAAAAAAAAAAATATAGAAATTTTAAAAAGTTATTCTAAATAGAAAAGATCTTATAATAAAAAAAAAAAAATACATTCAGATGGAAAGAATAATAATAATAATATTAACAAACTTTTTTTTTTTTTTTAACTGCTACTTATGAGAGAATTCAGCAGGGAATTAAAGATTGGAAAAGTTGATTTTTTTATTTATAATTGTTATTAAGAAACTTTTTACCCGAGGGAGGGAAGGAAAGGAGGGGTGGGAGGGTGGGGGTGGGGGGGGACTAAGATTCACTTTCATACGTTGGCGAGTCATCTGCTACACAGAAATTAGTGTTCGAAAATTAAAAAAAAAAAAAAAATTCAATTGTTATTATCTACGATATACAACGTCTCTGTCATCATACCGACAATATCATCCTTATGTATTAAATATGTTTTCAATTATTATTAATTTGTTTTTTTTTTTTTTTTTTTTTTTTTGTATTAATATATCATCTAGATCTTTGCTGGTTAATTTTTTTGTTTTCTGAAGGAGCCAAAAACGTCCTTCTTTTTTGTATCACGTCTCAACTGCCTTCTAAGAATTTGGTCTAAGAGTAAAAAAATTTATTTTGTATTGTTGGTGTGGCTGACAGGTACGAATGTGTCTGAGTTGGCTGTGTTTGTGTTTTAAATGTTTTTATTTTTAAATATTCATATATATGAATACAGCTGATAGCAATGAATATATTTATATCTAATAGATATATATATATCTATATATAAATATATTAAATTAATATATTTATAATTAATAGATATATAATATATACATTATATATCTATAAAGTATAACTTGTTGAATGTGTATGTGTGTGTGTGTGTGTGTGTGTGTATGTGTCGTGTATATGTGAGTGTGTTTGTGTCTTACTTATTAGCATAAATGAACGTAATAACAAACACACCATTGTTGAATTAAAAAGAGATTAAATCCATAAGGGCAGCAACTGCAAGGATCGATCGCTGTTAGGCCTTTTTCCCAGGCTTGCCTCGAGTTTTCCCTGCAGTTTTGCGTTCCGATGTCGGCGTTGATGATTTGCTTTTAGATTCGGACACTGCCTCTGCCGCCACTGATGTCGATTTAACACCTGATCAAAGAAAAGGAGCAATTTTATTTAAATGAATCAAATAATTTATATATTCAGAAACTAGACTTTCTCCCGAGTAAAATGATATATAACGATATTTGTATCCTAATTTCTAATAAATTTGTTAAAAAATCATTTAAATTCGAAAATTGTGCTTAGCAACAGAGCAAATTCAAAACAAATAAACAAACGAGTTGCGTTATTTCTTTGAATTATGGGTGGGCAAAGTTGTGCGCTCGGCTTAGTCCGACCCTTTATTTTAATTACGATTAAAAATAAAAAATATTTTTCTTTATATTTATAGAAAATGAAAAAAAAAAACTTTCTATTATGAAAATTCTAATTTTTTTTTTTTTAAATCTAAAAATGTAAACATCATTAATATCCAACATATAATAATTAAATGGTGACCAAGTCAAAAATAAATTACGTATTTATTTAAATATCAACGACCAAATAGTTCAGCACTCTTGCAAAAGATGGCAGGCTAGTCTGCTTTCCCGCCGGTTTCAAGTCCCGTTCTGCCCATGAGCCGTGGCTCAGAGCGAAGGCTTAGCTTCTCGTGCCAAGGGTCCCGGGTTCGCTTCCCGTTCCAAGCGAGAAAAATTTATTTCATTTGAATTGGCTACCAAGCATTTGATGGGGTCTAAATGGCCTTAGATGACGAAAAAGACCTTAAATAAATAAAAAAAAGTCCCGTTATTATTATAATTTTCCTTCTAAGCCGTTGGTTGTTAAGGCGATCTTTAATTATATTTTCTCTTCAAGTTTACAATGTTCTCAAATTTTTGGCCTTCATGAGGTAAAATTGAGTACAGCAAGCGCCACAACTAAGTCCCCGACTGGGAACTAGAGCCTTCTCTTCTTCTTCTTCAAGGGCAAAGCCCGTTCCGGACGTTGGCTATCATCATAGAGATTGACGCCTTGTCGCAGCTCTTCGGAACAACTCCACCGAAAAAAGTCCAGACCACTCTCGTAAATTCCTTAACCACGAGATACGCCGACGTCCTGGACCTCGCTTTCCGTAGATCTTCCCCTGCATCACCAGATGAAGGATTTTGTATTTTGATGGGTTCGTCATGACATGAACAAAATATTGCAATTTTCTTTATTTGATGTTGAGGAACAGCTCTCTCTCCTTTCCGACGCTGGGTAAAACTTCAGCATTGGTCACGTTGATTCACCCAAGATATTCTCAATAGTCGTCGTAGGTAGATCCAGATTTCAAATGCTTCAATTTTCTATATGGTATGTAGTGAAATAATTTTAATGACCGAAAAGGTAAAATAAAATCTGGTATAGATAATTTTACTTTTCGGTCAATAAAATTATTTCACTATATTCCATAATCTCACTATATATATAGAGAGAGATACTCAATGCTCTGGTTCCCAGGTGAGGACTTGTGGCGCTCGCTGTACCAATGTAAACTTGGTGGAAAGAACTCATAATTAAAGAACGTCTCTACAAGGAAGCCTAAATTGAATAGGCTCAGCCGCCAAGATCGTTCAAGTTAAGCAACGCCAAGCTCTGCCCGGGCTGGGATAGGTGGCTCCTCTGAAACAAGAGCTAAACGGCCGGCCATCAGACCCGTCAACATGGGCGTCGACAAGGTGTGGGGTGTAGTTGTATTTTATATATAATAAGCTGAATAAATTGATACTAGATAGAGAAAAACGAACTATTTTCCGATGATTAAAATAAATAAAATAAAAATCAGTTGATTACCCTACCCAAAGGATTTGTTATTAACTTACTTCGTGTTTTAGTCGATCTCGTAGAGAGAGGAGTCACGACGACGGGTGATTCGGCCTTTTTGGTCGCCTTGGGCGTTTTAGCCTTTCTGCCACCGCTACTTTTAGTGGCTGCAGTCGAAGGAGTCGAATTTGCTTGGGATGCACTCCGTCTTTTAGATGTAGTAGAAGGAGTGGCGGCTGCAGCTGCTGCAGTGGCAGCTGCGGCTGCAGCTGCACGTTCTCGGACAGAAAGTCGCTTTTCAGGTTGTGGCGTCTCTTTAGTTTTTGCCACCTCTTTAGAGGCTTTTGATTTTTCCGCTTTTTTATTTTTACTTTGGCGTGGAGATTTCTTTCTCTCTTTTGGAGCCGGCTCTTTTTCATCTTCATCTTCTTCTTCGTCTTCATCCTCATCGGAGGATTCTTCATTTGCATCTTCACCCTCTGTTGTCTTTTTATTTTTTCTTTTCCTCTTTTTTAGTTGGGACTCATCTTTGTAAAGAGAAACATCCACTGAAATTATAAAAAAAAAAAAAAAAGTTAATATTTATTAATTCAAAAGTTGAGTCGATATCGATCCCGTGTGCGCATACGACACAACTAATCAGTTGAGTTGGGTATAAATTGATTATGCATCACGATTTTAAGCCAACCCAACTAAATTGTTTAGTCGATTGAAAATGGACATTGTGCGGTCAGCCTATATATATACAGGGTGGGTCATGAGGTTTTCCCCCGGTTTATGGAGGTGATCCCTGACATGATTTTGAACAAAAAATGTAAATAAACTAATGGGATGGAATTCATAATTAAAGAGTTATGGCAATTTGAAAAGACAAATTTAACAACCCTCTGGGATTGAATAAAAGACATCGTGTATCGAGTTAAGGTGCAAACACGAGAAGAATTGATTCAACGCATTCTCGATGCCGCAACGTCAATAAGGAACGAGCATGTGCAAATTACGAAATGATACTAGAGCGGTTCGTCAAAATCTTTCTTTGCCTTCAAATGCACGGAGGAATTATTGAACACTTGCTTTAAATCCACTCTTAATTGCAAGAGAATGGTACAAAATTAAACAATTGTTTGTTTTCGATGTATGATTTTCATTTTTGTTTGTGAAATACTGAAATAAAAAAAAAAAAAAAATTGAGGAGTCAAAAGTCCAGCCACAAAGACATACCTCACAAAAAAAAAATGCTTTTTTTCAAATTGCTATAACTCTTTAAGGGAACGTACAAGTAATACGTTTGGGGGGAGGGGAGTCTCGTAAAACGTTACCATGCGTTACAAGGGGGGGATTGAACAACGCTTTACGTAACTGGTATTTTAGCGACTTTTTAGTACTTTGCGCAACAAAATTGTGACTTTTAGATAAAAATTGCCACTTGAGCGTAGGGAGGAGGGTCCAGAAAAATGTTACGGCGCGTTACATGGGGGAGGGGGGGGGGTCAAAAATCTTCAAAAATTGCGTTATGTAATACTTGTACGCTCCCTTAATTATGAATTTTATCCCATTAGTTTATTTACATTTTTTTGTTCAAAATCTTGTCAGGGATCACCTGCATAAACCGGGGGAAAACGTCATGACTCACCCTGTTATGCAATGGTGTGTCAAAGACCAAAAAATTCAAAATTGAGTTAAGCACGGAATATTGTTTCAAATGCTTTAATTAATAGAATTTTTTATAAAATATGTCCTAAAAAAATTTATATTTAATGTTACTTGCACAATTGACAAGAAAAATTATATATAATCCAATGTAAACAAAAAACTTTATTGTTGATTTTCTCAAAACTCGATGTTTGGTCTTTGACACATCATTGCATAACAGGGTCCATATAATATATCATCTTATGTTTTTAGTATTACTAATATATAATAATAACCAAAAAAATGATTCAAACAAATTGTCCAAAATGTGATAAATGGAGATGAGAATGGAATTGAAGCGAACGAGAAGAATAGAGGGTTTTGTTCTCTGAAAATAGTAAAAACCAATAATGACTAAAATAAATACAATGAATTTTGAAACCATTATTTATTTTCAGTAATGTGACCAAATTAAAGAAAAATAATCTCAAAGTAAAATAAAAGACAAATTTGAAATACTCATATTTTCACTTCAATTTTTTAACCAGCAGAAAAAAAAAATTTATTTTGTCCCATCGACATTCATCTTTAGTTTATAATAAATCAAAACTTCTCTAAAATAGGTGTAGATACTTACATCCATCTGGGTGTTCTTCTGTTAGAGGCGGCTTTTCTGAGACCCCTTTCTCTACATCGAGAGCCCGATTAAGAATACTTTGAGCTCTTTCTCGTTCCTCTGGTGGCAACTTGTATATATCTTTGTCCGTTTTATTTAACTCCAGGTTAGTAAGAATGCAGTCAAAATCTAAAATTAAAATATTTTAAGGACCAATTTATTAAGTTATAAAAAAAAAAAAATTCCTTCTATTTTTTAATTTTGATAAAATTTTTCAAATAGGCCTGGTGGATAAATGCTCGAAAGTGGAGCGAGCCTTGAGCTTAGTAGACCAAACTAATATTTTTAAAATAAAAAAATCATCTTTTTATACTTTCTCGTATAGTATATAAAGAGAAAGTAATGTAATCATCAAAAAATTTGAAGTAGGTATATAGCTGAGTGTTGATAATCAAATAGGAAGAATAAATGAGCAAGCAGCTAGTTATATTTCAATTTATTAACAAACCATTCACTCTCTGTCCATGGTATGATAATAATCAAATTTGAGGCATTATCATGATTAAGACACGTATAATTGTGAATGCCCAATATAACTTGGCGAGGATTATATGTATTTTCAGACATTAACCTGGCCCTGAAGATGGTCCCATATGTGACCGAAACGTCGGCCCTGGTTTGTTAATAAATTGAAATATAACTAGCTGCTTGCCTATTTATTATTCCTATTTGATCATCAAAAAATTCGACTTGGAGATTTTGATGTTTCTCCACATTTTAGACCTCCTTAAAAAAAAGAAAACAGTTTTGGCATTCTGTGTGTCTGTCTATATGTGTGTGTGATTGCTTAAAAACGCAAGCAGCCAGATTGATGAAATTTGGTATATAGGTTAGGTTAGGTTGAAGTGGCCGTTCCCAGAGAGGGAACACACTTAGGCCAATTAGGCCCTTTGTGATACCACGGTGGGGCTATCCCCCTATCTACCCTAAGAGGAGACTTCGGCAGGATGGTTGAATTATTTGCGGCAAGCTGGATCCGAACCCGAGTCGTGTTGAGACTTCGGACTCCGTAATCCTAAGCTTAGCCGGCTTAGCCATTGCCTCCTCTAAATTTGGTATATACTCCTTACACTAAAATTGTAGATTTCCATCAACTTTTGGAGTATATACCTCACCTGGAAGTTGTACTTTACATAATAAGTTTTTTCAGAAATTTTGAAATCTCCAATTTTTTTGTCATATCATAATAAATTACTCTATTTTAAAAAGTTTTAATTCTTTCACATTTTTTGGGAAACTGAATAGTTTTTGTCCGAAAAAAACTTAAATAGTGTAAGGAGTATCTATATACCAAATTTCATCGATCTGGCTGCATGCGTTCACACACACGCAGACAGCCCGACTTAATTCCAAAAGAAAAACGAGAAAGTTTATAGTTAATAAATATATGAAAAATATATAAATATAAACAATAAAACAAAAAGATATAAATAATATTTTCATTAACAAACGAAAGGACACTAGTGAATTGGTGGGACTCTCCACCCTGCCCACACCTTCTCCGAGAGAACTAAAGGGGGTTCAGGAGCGACGTCTAAACGTACTTTAAATAAAAACTAGACTATTATAAGGAATTTTTCAATGCGGTTTTTTTTTTTTTTAAATGAATTAAATTCATAAGGGATTATTGGGACATCGAAATTCAACATACTTTTTTAATCACTTATTAAAAAATTATCGTAATTAATTTTTTTGTTATCAAGCAAATACAAAAAAACAATCTGACCCAATAATCTTTAATTTTTTTTTTAATTTAAAAATGAATTTATTGTTATTATTAATCACATATTAATTAAGAAATTTTTAAAATAAGCTTAGATGATTTATTTAAAAATCAACTGTCAAATTAGTTCAGCATTCTTGCAATAGATGGCAGCCTAGTCTAACAGCCGATTCCCTAATAGCCTATATTTATATATTTTTATGCTTTTATAAAAGATACATAATGTATAATAACTTTTATAAATGTGTTTATTAAAGCTTTTGTGGTTTGAAATATTATTATTAGGAGAATTTTTAATTATAGACCACATTTTTGTATTAAGTTCACTTCAGTCGGAGCAAGTGCACAGTGCTTGATAACGGCTGCAGAATAAGCAGTTGAAACGTTGTACAGTATTTATATATTTTTAATAAATATTTAATACAAAAATGTGGTCTATAATTAAAAATTCTCCTAATAATAACTTTTATAAAGTATTTATTGTTAAAAGATCAATGAAAATCAACCAAATGCATTAAATATTATTAGCTACCATTCTGACATCTCTTGGCAAATTTTCGAATTACTTGATTTTTTGGGCATACTTTTTATGACACACAACGCCATCTTAGCGGGGAAAACATGCCTAACACCTTCGCTCCCGTAGCCCCTTAATAATATGCTTTATAAAAATAAATTTGGTCGAGTTTTTTCACACTCGATCACCAAGCAATTTTACTTACCAATAACATCATAGAAGTCAGCTTTGTATAAATCTGTTGGTTTGTTGTCTCCCTTTTGTTGAGAGAGCTGTTGGGAGAGCCAACGGATTTTGATTTTAGGGCTTGATCGATAAATATTTTGAACAGCTTGGCAAACATAAAAGCTGTCTTCATCATTTCGCACTGCGAGATATTCATTTCTGGAAAAATAAAAATTATTAGTTAATTCTTAAAAATTTATTAAAATTTTTTTAAATAAGAAAATTCAACATACTTGTAAAATACAATAAGTTTATCATCTTGTTGTTTGATTGATTGATTGGTTTGTTTAGAAAGAAACGCCAGTTCAGGGAGCGGACTTTGATAAGGTTGAGTCTGGGTGCGAACTCGTTTTGGTTTACGTTCATCAGAATCGGCCTCAGCCAACTTGACATCGCCCGACGGCTGGAAAAAAAAAATTAATTAATGAGATTAAGCCCCGTTTAAAGAATAGAAAACAGGCTTTCTTTATACTAATTGTATCAGACAACAGACGTTTTCGAACAAAACGTTTTTGCCTAAAACTGTTTTTTCAATGCTTTTCTATGGGTCAACGCACACCGAAGAGACAAAACACAATCGGACATGATTCGACATCATCGAACAAAATGTTTTGACCGAAAACGTTTTTGTTCGATCGGTGTGCGTTGGCATCGAGCAAAACACTCAATACTTTTTTCCCATTCACACACACATACACACAATCTTCTCGGCAACTCATATAAGCCTAAACGATACTCATTATTTGTTAATTTACATATTGGGGGTCCAGGCATTCTTATTTATTTATTTGGTATCCAAATGGCTCTGAAAGCAAAATGCTCGATCGGTGTATGTTCAGCCAATTCCTTTTCAACGACTGAAACGGCTAGAGACGCGCGATAGTAGTCGCTAATGACCGCTTCTGTGTAAATGAATGGAACCCATTCCTATGGCGCATCAGTAGCGACGCGACAAAAGTAAAAAATGGATGATTCTAAATTAGTAGAGCATCTTCGGCAACACCCATCTAATCCAAAAAACACTCAATATAAAAATGCAAATAGATATCAAATTTTCTTTAATTAATAAATAGAAATTTTTTTACTTTAGTAAAAATATACAATAAAATAACTAGATTTGGATTTATGTACATAGTTTATTTTGAAATAAATTTACTGGGACAGAATAAAGTAATATTCAAGTAAAAACATCTTTTTTAAAGAGATGTTTGAATGGCGGGTGGTTCAAATTGCTTTCTTTTTTGTTTTTATTTAAGGTCTTTTTCGGCATCTATGGCCATTTAGACTCCGTTCCTATTTATTTAAATTGATTGGTAGCCAAAAAAATAGCCATTTTCTAAAAGGTAGACAAAAGTGATTACAAGTTTTTTTTTAATAAGAATCAAATAAGAAATATTTTTTATTTACCTTTTTAAAATATGGGTGAATATAATATAATATTTTTAAAAGATTAAATACAATTAACCCCCAATACGGACTCGGTTAGAACCCTAGTCAGTAAACGCAAGTGTGATCGCACTTTTGTAGGAATTCAATCATGCGTCTCGAGACGCACTGCTTTGATCGCGCCGAGTGACTTTAGTCGTCTCAGTCGTTGCAAAGGAGAGGGAGCAACTAACACACAGATGTTGTTTGCTTATACAGGCAAAATATTTCAAATCAATCTTATCAAAAAAGCATAAATTAGCATCATCTCTCTAACTAATCGCGTCTCTAAGCTCTCCAGAAAGGGCTGAGTCGTACTTTTTGCTGATACGGATAGTATGAACAAAAAGCAAAAAAGGCCTTTGAGAAGGGGCAAAACTTTTCAACTTTTACAAATAAAATATTCATAGCTAAAAGAAAAAGTATGTATTAATTAATAACATAACAAAGTTAAATGGAGTGCTAATTAATTTAGTCAAATAATAATAAAAACAAGTTAAACCAACAACACGTGGCCATTAGTATATATAAATAAATAAATAAGGATAGGAACAATGGATTATATCAGGCGGGCTGTGCAGCATGAGTCAGTAATAAGTGAATGCACCTGGCTGGCAATATTAGATTCCACTTTATGAAAATTAGGTTCAGAAAATTTAATTCATCAGGCGCCTTGGTAAAGGACTAATAGAGTGTGTAGCAAGGCAACCATTTCTCCTATCTTTCCTAGCAAGTACAAGAGTAAAGTGGTCTTCAAAAGATTTCAAGGGCAAAATAAGAATATACATTTTAAAGAGCATCTAAAAAATAATTGATTTTTGAATTTTAATCAAAATCGTGGATAAAATCGAAAAAAACTGAAAAAGTGCATCCGTACTCTTTGGCCGATTTTGTTCAAAAGCTTCGTGTCACGTCCCAGAGGGGAAACTTACATAAATATAAAATTTCAATCTCCTAACTCTTTTCGGTCTTGAGATATTTTGTTCAGACAGACAGACAGACCATGTTGCGAAAATCGCTTTTTTGGATTCAGGGGACCTCAAAACGTGTATATCCATCAAAATATCAGCATCGAATTTTTGACATGAATCTAATACTTTCTTTGGCCAAAAGTCTAGAATACGGTAAGTAAAATTTCATTAATATTGGCGAGTTTTTCAGGGAAAATTCATCCTCCCTTCCCTTTATTAGCCTAAAAAAGGTGGCGGTAAGCCACTTTGCGAAAATAGGCTTACCTTTTAGGCTAATAAAGGGAAGGGGGGAGGGGGGAATTTTCCCTGAAAAACTCGCCAATATTAATGAAATTTTACTTACCGTATTCTAGACTCGCGCCCTTTCTTTATATATATACATATAGAGAATATTCTTTTAAAAGGCAAGAATAATCTCCCAATTTTATCACTATTAGATTAAGTTTGTATTAGTGTGAGGTGGATAGCTGAGTAGATTTTGTAGTAAGGAATAAAAAACGAGCGATTGCAGCTATTTTTATTTCCTTTATTAGGCCGACATTTCGGTCAGATTTGCGACCATCTTCAGGGCTGAAGTCCATGTCAATAAAACTTCTCAAAAAGTCGAATGGCGCAATTGTGTGTATTTATTCCCATTTGATAAGGATTATTATTATTAATGATAATTGATCTAATCTTGACTCGCATAGTCTATGCTCCTTATTATATGGCAATAAATACACACAATTGCGCCATTCGACTTTTTGAGGAGTTTTATCAACACATTTCAGCCCTGAGGATGGTCTAACCGAAACGTCGTCTTGAAGTGCCAAATACCACAAATGAGATAAAAAAATCAGCATTCGCTCTTTCTTTATTCCTTGCTACAAGATTAAGTTTGGTCATTCCCAAAAAAGAAATACACTTTGGACCTCATGATTATTATTTTTATGATGCCAGCCAGCTATATGCATCCACTTGAGAGTGACTAAATGGCAAAATTTCTCCTTCTCAAGTTCACCTAAGTATACTTTATAAAGCAAGGAGGTGGTCAACTTTTTAACGCTTTAGTTTTTTATATTCCAAATGCAGTAAATAAATAAATTAGAGAATAAATGAAAAATTACTTTTTTTCTTTTGCTATTCCTCGGCGGAGTCGCAACTCGATATTCAGGTTTTGAGCCTTCCGAACGAAGATTAGCAGTTGTAGGTGATTGAAGCGGAGGATTAGATGCCTTTGAAGGGGAAGTAGAGCTCGTTATGTTGGAGGAGTCTGCACTAGTACTTGATGTAGTACTAGTAGTAGTTGTTGTTGTTGATGTTGTTGTTGGGCTAGTATTGGACGACGCAGTTTCAGCAGGGGAATCCGATTTGGTGATCTCCTTTTTCGGGGATGATGATGCCTCCGTTGCTGTGGTAGTTGGCGGAGTTGAGGAGGAGGAATTTGTTGTACTTGCAGGGGGAGTCTGGGCATTGTTTGTTGGAGATGCAGTAGTATTGTTTGCAACTGAAGCAGATTCGGTCTCAACGGGAGTTGTCGTGGCGGGAGCCACTAATGAGCTGCTGCTGCTGCTGCTGGTGGATTCGGTTTCATTTGATGTTATTGTGGGCGTTGAAGGTGTAATTGAGCTAGAAGTAGATCCCTCTTGTTTTGCAGCATTCGAAATATTTGAACCTGAAAACAAAATCATCAAAATAAGACACTTTGAAAAATATTTTTATTCATATTTGGGCTTATTATTACTTAAATAATTAACTTCACCATTGAGCTCTGATTTGGCCCAAACGTTGATTGTGTTACAAATAAAAATGAAATTGCATTTATTCCACTCAGCTATCAAGTGTTATAAATACATAATAATAAAATTCCATTTAAAACTTATATAATCGGAAATATTTCACACAAATTATTCTAAATAAAATAAAAATTAGATAATTAAATTTGTTTCGGGTTATAACTAAATTAACACCTTTAGATTGGTTATTATCTAGTCATAGATTATTATTAGAATTTAAAAAATTAATTTTTTCAATGGGGAAGAGGTCATTAATTTATTTAAATATGAGCAGGATGGAAGCCAGAAATGAAAAAAAGACAAAAATTTTAATCAATCTTTATCCAATTTATTTATTTCAATTGCCGAAGTTTCGAACGCAAATCTCGTCCTTTCTCAGGACCTATGATCAATGAGACACCCATGAAGTGTGAATTTATATTGTTAAAAAAAAATACACTCATCTGTATTATACTGACTACCGATTGTAAGCTTTTTGAAAATGTATTTAAACTTTCATCATGCATATTTGTCTCATTGATCTTAGGTCCTGAGGAAGGACGCGATTTGCGTCCGAAACGTCGGCAATTGAAATAAAAAAATCTGGTGTGACTGGCGCACAGCACACAACTTTCTCTTACCCTTCGGTAAGAGAAAGTTGCGCACTGTGCTGGTCACACCAGATTTTTTGTGTCGAGATATATTTAGTTTCCGATAGCACCTTAGTTTCAAACTTGCATTTTAAATGTTGACTGCTTCAAATAAACTATGGTTATTTTTCAAAATTTTAATCTCATATTTGGACATTTTATACACAATATAGAATCGTAAATAAATACAAAATTTCATAAGAATTGGAAAAAAAAAATTTTAAATGCCTAAAAAGTTCTAAAGGGGACCCCCTTTTGAATCGAAATTAACATACAAATCCCTATAGGAAATTAACATTGTTTCTATGCGAAGATAAGGTGGAAAGGGAATTTAAAAAGAGTAGAGAGAGACGATAATGTTTGCAAGTGAGAGAGAGACATATATGTTTTCTTTGAAACAATTAAAGACACAAATAAATTTAAAATAAATGGGAATTTAAATAATAATTGGGCCGGGGGGCCTGGCAACGGAGAAGATCAACAGTCACCACAATCGTTGAAGTTAAGTGATGCTAAGCACGGCGAAAGTTCGGGATTGGTGACCCCGAGCAATCAGCGTGTGGAACGCCCCCCGGTAGCCATCGGTACATTGTATATTAAAAATTTATAATAAATAAATAACCCCTAAATGGCCTCTGTAGCCGAAAAGGGTTTTAAAAAAAAAAAAAAAAAAAAAAAAAAATAATAATAATTGATTTTTAATCTAATAAAAAGAAAAAGATTTAAATTCGGTTACCATGGCAACCATTTCTATCTTTCCTATGAAGAACAAGAGTAAAGTGGTCTTCAGAAGATTTCAACGGCAAAATGAGAATATACATTTTAAAGAGCATCTAAAAAATAGTTCATTTATGAATTTTAAAAAAATCCTTGGAGGGAATTTTGAGAAAATCGAAAAAAACTGAAAAAGTACATCAGTAAAGTACTAGTACTTTTTGGCCGATTTTGTTCAAAAGCTTATTTTGAGCGTGTGGGAAGGTACCTAAGTTAAATATAAAATTTCAATCCGGTAGCTCAATTCCTTCATGCTAAAAATCTGTCCACACATACAGACACACGCACGCACGCACGCACACACACACACACATACATACACACACACAGACCAATTTGCGGGACCCACTTTTTTGGACTCAGGGGACCTCAAAACATGTATATCCATCAAAATCTCGACATCGAATTTTTGACATGATCGCAATACTTTCTCTCCTATATATTTCATATATAGGCTAAGAGAAAGTAAAAATTGGATAGATTAATTAAAATCAAGGAAGGGTTGCAGGAGCAGAGACTGGCAGCCAGATTTCTTTCTTTAAATATTTTTATTGGGCCGACGTTTCGGTCTCGATACAGGCCATCTTCAGGGCCCAATAAATGTCAAGTAAATATATATTATTTGCATTAGGCAGCTATGCGTGATGATGCTCATCAGGTGAAAGATCTTTCAATGAGCATCATCACGCATAGCTCCTAATGCAAATAATATATATTTACTTGACATTTATTGGGCCCTGAAGATGGCCTCTATCGAGACCGAAACGTCGGCCCAATAAAAATATTTAAAGAAAGAAATATGGCTGCCAGTTTCTGCTCCTGCAACCCTTCCTTGAGACAACTCAAAAGCCACAACTACATTATTAATTAAAATTTTTGTCTGGTTTCATTCCTGGCTGCCATCCTGGTCACATTTATCAATTATACAGACATCACCTCACTATTAATTTATTTATATTATCTTTTTTTTACAATTAAGGTCGAAAACAATCGTTGGATCCAAGTCTTTTATTAATTCTCGAATTGATTGTGCGAACATCCTATGAGTAGTTCAAGATTAAAATAGACCGTATATTCAACTCATGCTAATCCAATATCGAAAGATCGAAAAAAGCACGTGGTTTCCGTTTCAGAGTTCTTTGATCACAGAGATAGAAATATTATTAGAGAGGCAAAAAATAATAAAATGCATCTAGAAGTTAAGTAAATAATTTCAATAATCTATTTTTTGTAGTCTGTCTGCATAAAAAAAGCTCTACAGGAATAATATAAACTCACGTGTTTTTACTTTCTCTTACCTCTATATATATGTAATATATATATAGAGAGAAAGTATTGGATTCATGTCAAAAATTCAATGTCGAGATTTTGATGGATATACATGTTTTGAGGTCCCCTGAATCCAAAAAAAATGGTTTTCGCGACATGGTCTGTCTGTCTGTGTGTCTGTGTGTTCAATTTTAAGCATGAAGGAATTTAGCTATGAGACAGAAATTTTATATTTAAGTTTTGTACCCTCCTGGACCGTGAAAATAAGCTTTTAATCAAAATCGGCCAAAGGGTACTAGTACTTTACTGATGTACTTTTTCAGTTTTTTTCGATTTTCTCAAAATTCGCTCTAACGATTTTGATTAAAATTCAAAAATCAATTATTTTTTAGATGCTCTTTCAAATGTATATTCTCGTTTTGCCCTCAAAATTGTTTGAAGCACACTTTACTCTTGTGCTTCATAGGAAAGATAGGAGAAATGGTTGCCATGGTTAACAAAATATTTTTTGTTTAGAAATTTGACATCTTAAATTCTAATATATTGGCGGAAACTAAATACATGTCGACACGAAAAATCTGGTGTGACATGCACAGAACACAACTTTCGATTACCGAAGTTAAGAGAAAGTTGTGTGCTGTGCGCCAGTCACACCAGATTTTTTACAATAAAAAGAGATTTGAAATTTTTATAATTTGGCTACGTAAGGGAGTTCTATTAATCAAATTTTTTTTTCTTAAACTATATACAGTAGAACCTCGATAAGTTAAACCTCGCTAAGTTCAAAACCTCCGTAACTTAAAAATTTTTTCAATTCCCTTCCCTTGACAGCGTAAAACCTCTATTACTTAAAGAACAAAACCTCTGTAACTTAAACAAATATTTTGAGCATAGCCCTCGATAACTTAAAATAATATTTTGGTGACCTCTATAACTTAATATTTCTTTACATATCATCGAAAAAATAGTTGATGCAGAAAATCAAAAATACATGAAGCAGAAAAAAATTACTGATTATTTTGTAAATAAATAAATCTATTAATTTAATTTATATTTAACTAAACTATTCTAAATAAACAAATAGATCAAACGAAATTCCTTTTTCACTCACGTGCCCAAAGTCAATAAACCTCGGTACGTTAAAAATTATATTCAATAACCTCTCTAACTTCAACTCTCGATAAGTAAAAAACTCGATAACTCAAATTTCTAACCGTTTCCCTTGAACTTTAACTTATCGAGGTTCTACTGTATATATAAAAAATGAAATGGAAAAATCATATATATATTAAAATAATAAATTTGGTTAAAACTCTTATGTAGCCTAGTTATACAAATTTCAAATCCACCTGAATTTATATTATTCTTTTTATGCATCCAGACTTCAAAAAATAGATTGTTGAAAAAATTTTACTCAACTTCTAGATGCATTTTATTATATTTTGCCTCTCTAATAATATTTCTAGCTATGTGATCAATGAACTCTGAAAAGGAAATCAAGTGCTATTTTCAAACCTTCTAAGGAATTGGAATTTTTTTTTTTTTAATTTGTTTAAGGTCTTTTTCGGCATCTAAACCCCATTTTTATTTATTTCAAGTGATTGGAAGCCAATCTAAATGAAATAGATTTTTCTCGCTTGGGACTGGGAGCGAACCCGGGACTCTAGGCACTTCTCTCTGAGCCACGGCTCACGGGCTGGAAATTTTTATAGCTTGGTTACATAAGTAAACATAAGAGAGTTGGAATCAAATTTATTATTTGTATAGTAAAAAATACGTGAATTTATATTATTCCGGCAGAACACACAAAAAAAATCAACAATTTTACGTCCTTGAATTCGAATGTATCTAACGACGTTCATCATCGCCAATGTGATTATGGCAACGACTGTGTGTATTAAAATATTTACGAATCAAAGGATATATATAAATTTGCATAAAAAAATTAATTACCAGAAAGATTTGACGCCGTGGTGTTGTTTTGCGTTGTTGGAGGCGAGTTGGAAATAGCAGCCGGAGAATCATGCATCTGCGAAACATGAGGAGGCACAGGGGTGGTCATTGATGGTGATGAGATTCCAGTTGGTGCAGAATTCGAAACAATCTCATCTATTTTTTTAGATAAATCTTGAGTTGGCGAAGAGGTGGCATTCAAAGGCCCCTCAACACCATTTGAAGTCGGCTTCATGACCGGCTGAGCGACATTTAACGTCTCTTTGATCATTTTCTCCGGACTTCGTTGCATTAAAAGTGTTGCTGCCGCTGCCGCTATAGGTGAGCTCGAAGGCGGGATTTGTGGCTGTTGTTGGATTTGTTGAGTTTGTGGTGGTGTCGACATTTGAACGGGTGGCTGTGATGGTGGTGGGCTCGGTTTATGTTCTTGAATCAAACTAACAGGCAAATTTACATTTGTATTTGTATTTGTTGTTGTTGGGTTCGTATGGTTGACATTTAGAGATTGAATCCCAGCCACTGTGAGTGGTTTGCCTGGGCTACTGCCGGTATTATTTATTGGTTTAGGTGGAGTTGTAATCGTAACAGAGGGTGATTGGGTATTTGTGTTTGTAGGCGAAGTGCTTACAACAGTTGGTGGGGTAGTGGGGCCCACTTTGGGCGGTGGTGGTGCACCCGACGCAGGAAGGGCGGTTTTCACGGCGGGTGCACTCATCGCCACCTTGCACGTCTCTATCTAAAACACACAAAAAACAAATTTAATTTATTTTAAAATTTATAAATATTTATATACGTTTAAATAGAAACATATTATTAATACAACTTGCAATCATGATTGTATAAAAATCAAAGTATTACCAAAGTAAACATTTCAAGCGGGATAAACAACAAATTTAGATAAAAAAATTGAAAATATTGTTTATTTATAAATATTTTGATTCTATGTGATTTTTAATTAAAATAATTATTTTTATTTAAAAAAAAAAAATTAAAAAAATTGGATAAAATAGATTTTATTCGAAAGTTGGTATCATAGCATGTTGTTCCTTAAGTACTAGCCATATTACACAAATAGCATTAATAAAATCAAAAAATAAATCAAATTCGAGTAAAGAAAGAAATTTCTAATCATGATAGGGTTATCGGGATAAGAATGATAAATAAGCAAATAAAATAAAGAGAAAGTGAAAAGACGCACCTTAAATGTTTGTTTACGCCAACAAGCCTCTCGGGTGCCTGGAACAGGCCCAAATCTTCTTTACTCCCCTTCCGTGCTTTTGAATGCTTTAATCCACGTGTTTCGTGATTTCGCAACAAAACAATTTCAATATCACAAAGCAGAACACTTCAAGAACCACAATCGAACATTAAATAACATCTAGAATGCTTTTTATTTGCATGAATTGATTATGTCCTTGACTACCGCTGAAAAGTCCGCCATAATGTCACAATTTTTGCTGCCCGATGATCAGTTTAGATGGCGTCCTCAAAGAGTATAAACGAACAGACGCTTCATTCGCAACAAAAAAAAAAACTTTTTCTTTGCTTCCTCTTTTAGTTCCGTATTTCTCCGCAAGGATATATTTTTTAATTTTATGAAATTATAGGTTTATCAAAAAGAAGAAAAGAAGAAATCGTATACATATATTTAATCAATTTATTATTATTAAAAAAAAAAATAAAACAAAAAGAAAAACATTCAAAATGATCTTTTATTGCACTTGTGTCAAAAGTGTGAAATAAAATTCGCGCAGAAATTTAAAACCATTATTATAAAACATGTTGTAATGATTGTAATTTAATTTTATTAATCATTCCCCTCTCCCCTAGACTTTTCAATTCAGATTTATTTATTATTATTATTTTTATTTTTTTAAATAATTTTTATTAATCCCATTTTCAATTTTTACAAAGATTTTTTCTTTCGTTTTTTTTTTTTTTTTGGAAAATTGAATGGTTTTTGAGATTATCAACGAAAAATTGACGGTTATGGCTATTTCTTCAGAAAAACTATTAAGTTTTCGAAAAAACGTGAAAGAATAAAAAACTTTTTAAGTAGTGTAATAATATGACAATTAAGTATTTCAAAATCTTTGGTAAGTACTACTTCCGGTTGACAGTTGATAAACACATCTACAATTTCAGAGTAAAAATTTAAATATCAATCTTGATCTTGACTAAATTTCATAAATCTGACTGCTTATATTTTTAAATAATCGTGACCACACACATACACAAACATAATTTAAAATAAAAATTGATTATTTGGACAAAAACGACGAGGATCATCAAAATCTCGATGAGGTCGAATTTTTTGACGATTACAATACCTTCTCTATTTCAAATGCAAGAAAATGAAAACAAAAATAATAATTATGAAAAATTTATAAACGTTTTCGGTGAAACTAAAATGAGAAGAATTTTATTTGAACTGTAACTTGAATTTTTTTTTTAATATTACAATACTAGATCTTGAATACTCTGCTCAGGGGCCCACATCTTGTGGGCGACCACGAGCCGCCCGAGCTGGGACTGGCAGTCCTTCTGTTCTTTACATGTCTGTTCTTTCCTTCTTTATTTTCAACAGGCGTCAGACCGTGCGACGGGCCGGCCTGTTCTATTTCTTCCGGTTGCAAAAAAACCCATTCTGCACTGCGGTAATAAGGCTAAAGGCCCCCCCCCCCATCCCATACACCATTGGGTTTTCCTCAAGGCCCGGCCTGAATAGTACACGCCTCGAGGCCAAAAAATTCTTGAATGAAATTCAATAAACCTCGAGGAAATCCTTGAGATTTTTTACTTGAGGACGCCCTTCACCTTTTTAGGGGTCTCGGGTTAATATTTCTTGTCTATTTGCTCGTGTTTTTTGTTACATTATTTTTTCAACAATAACGATCCAACACACTCACTCACTGCTTCCTGGACTACTCATACTCTACACTCCTTCTCCTCTTCAAAGATCTAGCCTATCCGGAGGTCTTCGTGGCCTGGCGGACCGCCGGACCTCGCTTGTCTCCACCGGTCTTTCCTCCATTTGTCTTCCTTCTTCAGCTCCATCACGTATTCCTTCTTCGCTAGGTTCTCCTGTTCCTTCGATTGCAAAGATTGGATGGACCTTATATGATCAAAACAAGAAGAGGAAGTTGGAGCAAATGAGAGAGCCGAAGAAAGAAGGCAAGAGGTGGAAGTAAGAACGGATGAGGGAATCGAAGGAGCAGGAGAACCTAGCGAAGAAGGAATAGGTGATGGAGCTGAAGAAGGAAGGCAAATGGAGGAAAGACCGGTGGAGACAAACGGAGAGGAAACACATATTGGAGTTGCTTCATGCCATGTATCCCGGTATAGTGAAAATGAAAGTGTTAGCGAGGAGCTACTGCTGGCGGCCGGGCATCGATAGAGAGATCGAGACAGTAGTACGAAATTGTTATATACATGTGGCGTGAATGCGAGAAAACCCAAAAATTCGATACTGTTTTCACCGAATTTACATTTTTCTTTCTTGAGCCCCCCCCCCCCCCCGATTTCAACAAAGTTTCCAAAACGTTATTAACATTGGTCCAATGTTCTTCCCTAGTTTTCAATATCATCTAAATAAACTAATGTGTTTGGCATATTTATCAGAAGAGGCTCCATTATTCGCTGAAAAATTGCCTGGGCATTAGTTATCCCAAATGGCAAGGGTGTCACATTAAAAAGACCTTTATGTGTGTTAATCGTTGAAACTTTTGACGATTCTTCATCTACTCTAACTTGAGTGTAGGCCCGATCCAAGTCTAATTTAGTAAAAAATTTTGCCCCACTCATTAGAGCAAAAATTTCTGTGTTCGTGGGAAGCGGATATGTACCTTCATCAAGTGCTTTATTTACCGTACTGCGAAAATCTCCACACAGCCTCCACCAATATACAGTATTATGTTCTAGTATACTAGTCTACGTAAAGAATGCGACGAATTCTCGGGTTAATATTTCTTGTTTATTTGCTCGTGTTTTTTGTTACATTATTTTTTCAACAATCACTCTTAACAATAACGATCCAACATACTCACTCTCTGCTTCCTGGAATTATTAAAAAAAAAAAAACAGAAATAAAATATCAGACAGGATTCAACCCCTAAAGATATTTTTTTTCTCTATACTCTAATACTATGGTAAACTTTAAAAATAAAAATAATGATATATTTCTTGGTCTCCTATTGGTTACAATATTGCTATTGTGTAAATATTACAACATATTAAATATTTATATACATTTTAAGATTAACATTTTAGATAAAATTATATAATTTTTATTTTTAACAAAAAGAAGGCGACCTCTAGCATCGTCAGAATAATTCGAATATGATAATGAATGGCTTAGTGAATTGGGTGATAAGAAAAAGAGAGTGAGTTCTCAAAAGAATTCATTCGATAAGCATGGCCTCCAAGCTACGCTCCGTTATTCAAATTTATTTCCGACGTTCTTTTCACCTTCACGTAAATATAGACAAACTAACAAAACATTCTTTGATTAATACAAATAATTTTTTTTTTTTTTAGAGAATCAATTGTAATCAAGAAGATGTCCCGTGCTTTCCGGGAGCGAAATCAAAATGGATACATCATTTGAAATTAATTCAGCCAAGTGATTATGAAAGTATTCCTGTTTATCGTGTCCTGGATAAACAGGGTAGGATATTAAGCGAGAATGAAGACCCTAAGGTGAGTGGAAATAAAATTTTATACACAAGGGCGGATACAAGGAAAGGGGGTAATGACCTCTCTCGAGATTTGAGAAAAATTATTATTTTTTTTTTTTGGAATACAATTTTATCCTGTTCCTTCGATTAAGTTTATTAAAATATACAATTTTATTTTTAATATAAAAGTTCCGAGTTGACCGAGCTGGAGCTCGTTTTTTTTTTTTCTTGAATCGATAAAGATCTGATGGTGTAGGAGTCATGAAAAAAACAAGACGAATATTCATTTATTTTTTAATCTCGCCCTCACGGCTGACGTTTCGGCCCGAGGTCTAGACCATCTTCAGAGCTGCATGCATATACATTGAGAAAAGCATAAAAATTACCACGAAACACACCTCCAATGCAATCACAATTAATCAATATCTTTGATTTATTTAAGGTTCAGGAAATCTCCAATGAGCAACGCAGCTAGTTTTTTTTTTCAATTTTTATTTAAATGTAAAATGCCAGGGCCAACGTTTCGGTCGCATTTAGGACCATCATCAGGGCTAAAATATAACAGACAAAATCAAACAAATTCTTTCTAGTTGCACCATTACATAATTTATTATAATATTATATAAAAAAAATGTAATGGTGCAAATAGAAAGAATTTGTTTAATTTTGTCTGTTATATTTTAGCCCTGATGATGGTCCGAAACGTTGGCCCTGGCACTTTACATTTAAATAAAAATTGAAAAAAACAAACAAACTAGCTGCGTTGCTCATTGGAGATTTCCTGAACCTTAAATAAATCGTATTATCAGCTATACACCTCAATTAAATATCTAATATCTTTGATAACATACCCGGCTGGTAATAATCAAAAAGTGTGGAAATTTGTAACGACAGCGACAACATTGAGCATGTGGTCCGCTCACAGCAAAACGTAGAGAAATGATCAAAAAAAAGAGAAATTTATATTTATCCCCTCTCTCCTTCGTCATTCTCCTAATGGCCTAGACCTCGGGCCGAAACGTCAGCCGTGAGGGCGCGAGATTGAAAAATAAAAGAATATTTGGCTGCAATAAAGTACTAGTACTCGAGATTTCCCCCAAGACGGAATTTATTTTGTATACCTCATATAGTAAATATATAAATTTTGAAAGAAATCGATAAATATAAAAGGGTTGCTTGGAGAATAATCACTAGCAGATTAATCGCTCCACCTGACCTCCTTTGCCACCTATCCCGATTTCCAGCACTGCTTGCCGTTGCTTAACAACCTTGATCTTAGTGCCTGTTCTTTTTGCCCGCCGAATTTATCAAAGTTACACAATAGAGGCTATAAAAATGTTATTTAAGCCGTATTTTCTCTTATCTTAAACATTATTACCTAATCATTTGTATATAGCATAAAGAGACATGTTTAAGGGGAGTTTAGGCCTATTTGTTAGGAAAAATTTCAGATCCAATCAAATTCATTTTCCACCTCTTCCATCCATAGGCTCAATGTTAATTTCCTATAGGTTTGTATGTTAATTTCGATTCAAAAGGGGGTCCCCTTTGGAACTTTTTACGCATTTAAAATTTTTTTTTCCAATTCTTATGAAATTTTGTATTTATTTACGATTCTATATTGTGTATAAAATGTCCAAATATGAGATTAAAATTTTGAAAAATAACCATAGTTTATTTGAAGCAGTCAACATTTAAAATGCAAGGTGCTATGGGAAACTAAATATATCTCGACGTAAAAAATCTGGTGTGACCAGCACGATGCACAACTTTCTCTTACCGAAGTTATGTGCTGTGCGCCAGTCACACCAGATTGTTTTATTTAGAATAGCAATCTCTTATTCCTACTCAATAAATCGATGAAATGAATAATAATAATTCGTAATTAGAAATATGCTAATGCATAAGAAAATAAATGTATAGTGACTCAGCCTTTTAGTCTAGATCAGCGGTTCTCAACCCGTGGATCGCGGGCGTCTAAGGGAAAATAAAAATGATATAAGTCAATATATAGGTTTACATATACACTGGGCCTCAGCGGTTTTTTGAAGGAAAAAGTGGGCCGCACATAAAAAAAAATGTTGGGAGCCGCCAGGGCCGCAGACAGAGTTGACGGGCCCCGGGGCTATTTACTAATACGGGCCCCCCCAAAAAAAAAAGTTTTTTTTACTCTGTAAAAGGCTATTGTGTCCTTCATGCCAACAATTTTTTACACAGTTTTTGACACAACTTTTGAAATAGTTATACATAGTTTACAATATTTATTTAAAAAATTTTCAAAGTTTTCTAAACAAAAAGTTACAATAATTTATCGAGGCCAGATCCGGGGGAATCTGTGGGTATGGAAAATTTTTTGAAAATTAGTCACTGAAATCTGCGTTTTTAGCTATCCTGAGTCGTGAAAAAGATCAAACTTGATTTGAGCTTAAAGGGCCCGGGCCCCCTGAGGAAAGAAATTTCAAGAAAATGATTTGTTTTAATTGAAATTTTAAGATTTGAGGTTAAAGGGCCCGGGCCCCCTGAGGAAAAAAAAATTTCAAGAAAATGATTTTTTTAATTGAAATTTTAAGATTTGAGGTTAAAGGGCCCGGGCCCCCTGAGGAAAAAAATTTCAAGAAAATGATTTTTTTAATTGAAATTTTAAGATTTGAGGTTAAAGGGCCCGGGCCCCTGAGGAAAAAAATTTCAAGAAAATGATTTTTTTAATTGAAATTTTAAGATTTGAGGTTAAAGGGCCCGGGCCACTGAGGAAAAAAATTTCAAGAAAATGATTTTTTTAATTGAAATTTTAAGATTTGAGGTTAAAGGGCCCGGGCCCCCTGAGGAAAAAAATTTCAAGAAAATGATTTTTTTAATTGAAATTTTAAGATTTGAGCTTAAAGGGCCCGGGCCCCCTGAGGAAAAAATTTCAAGAAAATGATTTTTTTAATTGAAATTTTAAGATTTGAGGTTAAAGGGCCCGGGCCCCCTGAGGAAAAAAATTTCAAGAAAATGATTTGTTTTAATTGAAATTTTAAGATTTGAGGTTAAAGGGCCCGGGCCCCCTGAGGAAAAAAATTTCAAGAAAATGATTTGTTTTAATTGAAATTTTAAGATTTGAGGTTAAAGGGCCCGGGCCCCTGAGGAAAAAATTTCAAGAAAATGATTTGTTTTAATTGAAATTTTAAGATTTGAGGTTAAAGGGCCCGGGCCCCCTGAGGAAAAAAATTTCAAGAAAATGATTTGTTTTAATTGAAATTTTAAGATTTGAGGTTAAAGGGCCCGGGCCCCCTGAGGAAAAAAATTCAAGAAAATGATTTTTTTAATTGAAATTTTAAGATTTGAGGTTAAAGGGCCCGGGCCCCCTGAGGAAAAAAATTTCAAGAAAATGATTTGTTTTAATTGAAATTTTAAGATTTGAGGTTAAAGGGCCCGGGCCCCCTGAGGAAAAAAATTCAAGAAAATGATTTTTTTAATTGAAATTTTAAGATTTGAGGTTAAAGGGCCCGGGCCCCTGAGGAAAAAAAATTCAAGAAAATGATTTTTTTAGTTGAAATTTTAACCATGAAAATGATTTTTTATTAGAATTTTAAGATGGTAGCGCAAAGGGCCCGGGCCCCCTCGGAGGGCCCGGGCCCCGGGGATATAGCCCCCCCTGCCCCCCTGTCTGCGGCCCTGGGAGCCGCTGTTCTAGATCATTGAAGCGGGATAGGGGGTATTGGTCAATCAGATTTTCTATATTTTCTAAAGACTACCCTTTTTAACTTTGCCCAACAACCGTAGGTTGAGGTAAAGTTAATGTAATCGTAAAAAAAATCGAAATATAAACTGAAGCTACCAAAATGCGTTTTGATGTCCCCTGAATGCATATTAGTAGTTTCTGAAATTATGTCTGTGTGTGTGTGGTAATTTTTTTTCGTCAACGAAATCTCAAAAACTATTCATTCAATTGTTTTGAAATTTTGCACAAATAATCTAGAGGTAAAGGCCAAGAAGTGAAAAAAAAGGGGGGGGGTTGAAATTAGGTAAACATATAGTACATGAACCAGGGGAAGAAAGATAGTAATAATTTGAATCTGAAAATTAATTATAAACAAATTTCTTCAATGGAACACAAAATCTACAAACTCGTTTGAAAATTAGAGAGCGTCCTTTGTGCAGCTTTCCAGATATACGACCAGGGTTGTGAGAGGAGCTGCGCAACCAGTTGAAAAAATCTGGTGTAGCTGGTCGCCCAGCACACAACTTTCTCTTATCCTCGGTAATGGAAAGTTGTGTTCTATGCTTGTCACACCAGATTTTTTTATGTCGGGATATATTTAGTTTTTAATATATCGGTGGAAACTAAATATATCCCGACATAAAAAAATCTGGTGTGACAAGCCCAGAACAAGAAATTTGAGTGCTGAGCGACCAGTTTCACCAGATTTTTTTTTGCATTGCAACATGCTAACTATGCTAAATTGGCAGGAAACTTGCCCGCCTGGGGGTCCAGGGGCGAAGCCCAAGGCGGGTTTCTTTCCTTTTTTTTTTAATGTTTTTTGTTTTCTTTTTACAGTTGCCCCAAGAGCAAGTGCTGAAAATCTATCAGAGTATGACAACATTACAGATTATGGATCATATTTTATATGAATCTCAGAGACAAGGCAGAATTTCATTTTATATGACCAACTATGGCGAGGAAGCAACACATATTGGATCAGCAGCTGCCCTCGCTGACGATGATCTCATTTTTGGCCAATATCGAGAGGCTGGTGTTCTCGTACACCGAGGATTCCCTCTCACACAATTCATGCACCAATGTTATGGCAATATCAACGATCTAGGCAAAGGGAAACAAATGCCAGTGCATTATGGCTCCAAGGAGCATCATTTTGCCACCATTTCATCTCCATTGGCAACACAAATCCCTCAAGGTAATTGGAAGAAGTCAATTATTTATTTATTTTTTTTTACTAATTTCTTCCGGTGGCCTTCATTTAATGATGACTAATCTAATCAGGACTTAATTAAATTCTTCTTTAATGAATAAGAAAAAAAAAACTTATTTTGTAAAATCTTAACGTAAAAGAAATTTCGAGTTCTAAGCGGGCTCTTAATAAAATTATGCCGGCACTGGGGTGGGGGGCAAGGGTACATCCTTCAGAAGGGGGCAGGGGGGAGCTTTTATTTAATTTATTATTACCGCAAACGTGATTAAAACAATAACAAAGATATTTTAGCGACTTTCCGGTACTTTGCGCAACATAATTGTGACTTTTAGATAAAAAATGGCCACTTGGGCGTTACGTAACGTCAAGGGAGGGAGGGGGGGGGGGTCCAGAAAAATGTTACGGCGAATTACATGGAGGGAGGGGGGTCAGAAATCTTCAAATGGTAAACAAGTTCAGAATGCGCCTTTAAATTACGGAAATTAAGAAAAAATTGTGTACTGTGCGACCAGTCACACCAGATTACCCCCCGCCCCCCCGAGAAACTCTTCTGGATCCGCTCTTGGCAAGCACCTAGTTTATATTTCAATTTATTTCAAACCACGACCGACGTTTCGGTCGCATATGGGACCATCTTCAGGGCCAGGTTAATGTCTGAAAATATATATCCTGGACATTTTACAATTGTGTATAACTACTATTTGCACAGTCCTGGTGAGTTGAACGAGGATATATATTTCCAGACATTAACCTGACGCTGAAGATGGTCCCATATGCGACCGAAACAATTAAAATATAAACTAGCTGCTTTGCTCATTCTTTTTTCCCATATTCATTTCATTTAATTAAATTCCTATATGTAAAAAAAAAGACAATTATTTGAATCTG
This sequence comes from Euborellia annulipes, assembly GCA_023213315.1. Lineage (NCBI taxonomy): Eukaryota > Metazoa > Arthropoda > Insecta > Dermaptera > Anisolabididae > Euborellia > Euborellia annulipes. The sequence continues at coordinate 106,532 of JAKCPI010029274.1, read as the reverse complement.
TCATTTCAAAAACAACATAAGTCAATAAATTAAAATTTTTCAGGAATTAATAAAAACTGTTTCATTCACAAATTAGTTTTAAAGGACTTTTTTTTGGGCTCAATCAGAGGCGTATATAAGGGGGGAGGGGCGAGGGGGGCCGCCGGAAATGATGTAACTTCACGGGGTGCTGGTAGATAGCCGGAAAAACCGCATTGAAAAATTCCTTATAATAGTCTAGTTTTTTTTTTTAAGTACGTTTAGACGTCGCTCCTGAACCCCCTTAAGAGGGTTACCATTGACTGAACCCTAGCCTTGAAGATGGTCGCATAGTCGACCGAAACGTCGCTGTGGGTTTGATATCAATAAACAAATAATAATAGCTGCTTGGCCTTTCTACATATTGATTCAGCTCGCTGACAAAAATGATTTAAAAAAAAAAAAAAAATTATTAATTTTTCTTCTTTTTCTAGCCGTTGGAGCGGCCTATGGATTCAAACTAGCAAAAAACAATCGTTGTGTTGTAACTTATTTTGGAGAAGGCGCAGCAAGTGAAGGAGACGCTCATGCCGGATTTAATTTTGCCGCAACCCTGGATTGTCCTGTCATCTTTTTCTGGTAATTTAAATAAATGGCAACTCCAGACCAAGGGCGGCTACAAGGGGGGGGGGGGTACAAGGGGATAATTACCCCTCCTGAGATTTTAAAAAAATAGGTATTTTCTGTAAAAAAATAAATTTAGAATGTAAAATTTAAAAAAATCAATACAAAAAAAATTTTATTTGTATTTACATCCTCACGAAAATACCAAGTTCCGCAAAAGACTGAAATTTGCCGCGAACGGTACATGGAAAAAATTTTTGTTCCGCGGGTTAAAAAAATTTTGGGTCTCTAAAAAAAAAAGGTAAAATATTTGTACGTGCGGGAAAAAATTTGTGGTTCCGCGAACGGGCATGGTAAAAATTTTGGTTCCGCGAACGCACATAAAAATTTCTGGTTCCGCGAACGGCACATGGGAAAAATTTCTGGTTCCGCGGATAAAAAAAATTTTGGGTCTCTAAAAAAAAAGGTAAAATATTTTTACGTGCGGGAAAAATTTTGGTTCCGCGAACGGCACAAAAAAATTTTAGGTTCCGCAAAATCAAAATTTTGGTTCCACGAAAAACAAAATTTTTGAGAACAGCCCCCCCCCCCCGAAACACCTCTGGATTCGCCCTTGCTCCAGACTCTCTCTTTATATTATTTCTACGCGTTCTCTTTATTTATTTCCAAATAGCGTTAAGATTCGTATGCATCTTACTCATTCTCGCTCCATCCTTGGGTGTCGGGCCACAAAGGTTGGGAATGACTGCTCTAGAGAAACAGGGGGGAGGGGATTTTTTTTCTGCCAAAAACAAATTTTAGAGAAATTTTCTAACAAAAAAACTAAATAAAGATCGACCTTTTGAAGTTGGATAATAAAGAAAATTCTTCTAGACCTATGCACCATGCACAAGCAAAGGAATTGTAGAATATGTATTAATTAAAATAACTCATTTGCCGACCATATATAATTTCGTTAAATTATTGTCTATATATTGTATAAGTGACAATGGCCATGGGCGTAACTAGGAGGCCCGGGGAGGGGGGATGGGCGCTCCCAAGAAAAATTGAAACAATATGGGGCTTCCAGGTCCCCCCCCCCAGCCAAATTCCCTAGTTACGCCCATGACAATGGCAATTAAAAATAATACTCAATATCCTGTATTTTAACTATTAATCATCCTGATAAAGGTCGGGTTTAGCGTGCGAAACGTCGTAGATTAATAATTACTTAAAAGTTTTTCATTTAATTTTTTTGGCTGCTAAGTCTCCTATATCCATTACAAAGAATGAAGAAGGTAAGGAGATTTGGTTTTTGACACTGAGGAAGAGAAAAGCATTTTTTCGAAACATGTCTGTTTAAAACATAAAAATCTGGTGTGACTGGCGCATAACACACAACCAGAGGCGTACCGAGGCAGTTGGAGGCCTGGGGCGGCACTAGAAGAGGGTGCCCTATATTCAATTTTTTTTTTTTTTTTTGGGGGGGGGGAGTAAAAATTTTCCCTGATCTCAAAAATTTTTCGAAAAAATATTTTACCTTTTTTTTTAGAGATTTTTTATTTTTGCCGCCCGCGGAACAATTTTTCAATTTTCTCTTGCGCGGAACCAAAATTTTTTCACACCCCTAGATCCGGTCCTGCCACAAGGGCCCCGGGGCCTCTAAAAGAGAATATATGGGGCCTATGCCGGCTCGGGGTCTGGGGCGGGCCGCCCCCCCCCCTCGGTACGCCACTGCACACAACTTTCTCTTACTTTCGGTAATCGAAAGTTGTGTTCTGTGCTTGTCACACCAGATTTTTTTGTGTCGAGATATATTTAGTTTCCGCCGATAGATTAGAATTCAAGAAAATGTAAAATTTATTTTGTTACCATGGCAACCATTTCTCGTAGAAAATTGTTTATTTGGTTAGAACCAACTCATATATTGAGGATTACAAATATACACTTCTCCAAGATTCTAAAAGAATTCGATCCTAATTTTTTACTTAATGTTTCTGCAGTCGCAATAACGGTTTTGCAATATCGACACCAACATCGGAACAATATCGTGGAGATGGCATTGCAGCTCGAGGACCCGCCTACGGGATAGCAACAATACGAGTTGACGGCAACGATGTTTTCGCCATTTATAATGCAACAAGTTTGGCAAGGAAATATGCCATACGAGAAGCCAAACCGGTACTCATCGAGGCTATGACCTACAGGTGTTTATCATTTTAGAAGAATTTGTTTTTATTAATCATAAAATTATTTTATTTATTTTTTTTATTAAAAAAGAATAGGACACCACAGCACATCAGATGATAGCACCGCTTATAGATCAAAAGATGAAGTTCTTCGATGGGAAAAAGAAGAATCGCCAATCACTAGATTGAAATTATTTATGCAAAACAAAGGATGGTTATCTGAAGAACAAGACCAAGCTTGGAAGAGCGATATTAAAAAGCAGGTAAAATAAATCAGGGGCGTATATAGAAAATGTTTTCGGGAGGGGGGGCCGAACTCAAAAACTTGCCCCCCCTCTTTTATACCTATTTTGGATACAGTTACAATGGTCGACATTTAAAAAAAGTTTAAATCGCTAAATGATGGCTCGTTGGCGTGGCGGGCTAGGATGTCGGCCTTCTACAAAGAAAATCCCTGTTCAAACACTGGGCGTGCCGAATTTTTCATTAGATCCGAAATTCCAATCTAGGGCGTACTTGAATTAATATTAAAAAATGAATAAAATTTGTCTTCTTCGGCATCTGCTTTTTACTTCTCTTTGCCCTCCCAAGTATTTAATTTCGAACGCGATGCATGTACAGTGGGCGGCACAAGATCTGCTCGAGAGTCGAGCCTTGAGCTTGGTCAACCAGACCAATATTTTTCAAATAAATCAATCATATATTAATAGGACGCTCACTTGGGCCGATCACGTCACCCAGTATTGTCGACGAGTGTATGGGGCCTTATATCCGCTGAGGCGTCTCGCGGGCTTAACACCAGAGTGGGTGCGCATAAGATTGGCCAGGGCCTTTATACTCCCTCACTTCCTCTACGGTGATGTGGTTTTTTTTTTAACGTGGATTCTTCGTCATTTAGAAGACTAAGTGTGGCCCTCAATGCGTGTGTGAGGTACATTAACAATCTGGGGCCAAGGGATCATGTCTCTCACCGGGTTAGGGACTTTCTGGGAATGAACCTGCGGACGTTTGTAAGGGATAGATACGTGTTATTTCTCTTTAAAATCACTCGTACGGCACTTCCGCGCTATCTGTTTAATTCGCTTACACCGGGACCGTCTGAGAGGGCTCTCACCCTCTCCTGCCCTATCCATAGATCTGGAACAATGTCCCGGTCATTTGTCGTAACAGCCAGCAGGCTTTGGAATAAATAGTCTCCCTGTTGAGATCCGGAGATGCACCAGTTACTTCAGTTTTCGCCGAGCCGCCCGTGCCCACCTCATAGCTCAATCCTGATTGTCCGACACCTGCCGGGTTTTAAGTAAAAGGTCAAACTAGCCTTTAGATTAGCTGTCGATGGCGATGCTCAATATTTTGACATTTTTTTTTTTGCAATTACTTTTGTTTTCTATATATACTTTTTGTTTTTTCTTATAAACTTGTACACTAAGAGGGGCCGAAAGCATTTTAAGCTACTTTTAATATAACACTGCCGAAAGCTAAGCATTTTGGTTGCCTAAGCTCAAAGCAGCATTTTCGAGTAGATCAGGCACTGGTGGCGCCCACTGTACACTATAATACCATTGACTGGACAATGTTTTTTTTTATCCCTCCATATATATATATCCAATATTCTCATCTGAACCGTTAATGTTTCATTATAGATTTTACAAGCGTTTGCGGAAGCGGAAAAATTACCAAAACCCAATTGGAAAGAAATGTTTAATGACGTTTATTATGAGTTGCCAAAACATTTAAAGTAAGTATAAATAAAAATTTTGAATTTTATTTAACAAGGACGATTTGTGAAGTGGCTGTTGTATTTCAATAATAGGTAAGGGTGCGGGCAGTCAGGAAGTAAGCCTCTACGAAATGAAACTCAAGAGTAGTGGAAACAGTTTCGGCTCGTAGAGGCTTACTCCCTGGCTGCCCGCTCCCTCACTTATTATTTTATTTAACAACAATATGATTTTTTTTTTTTTTTCATTTTAGGGAACAATTAAAAGGAATGGAACAACATGTAGAAAAATATAAAGAAAATTATCCTCTTAAAGAATATAAAACAAATTAAAAATTGTATAGAATCTCTGTAAATATTCTTTTTTATATTACTATTTGAAATTCCTATCAGGATCCCCGTTTATTTACTCGAGGTGCTTAAATGCACGAAGACACACACACCTCAAACCCAACCGGCCTCTGGCCCTAGCCATCTACCGGCATCCCGTGAAGTTACATCATTTCCTATCTCTAACTCCTCCTCCTTCGTTCGTTTCTAGCTAGTGAACTAATCCTTATTTGTGGTTCCATCCGGCTCCTTTTATCCAACCTCTTCTATGCTAAGGAGGATGCTCTAGTTGAGGAGGGACTCCCTCAGCACCGGCGTGTAGCCAAAAATATTTGAATAACCAAAGAAATCTTAAAAATCTGGTGTGATGGTCGCACAGCACACCTTCGGTAATTGAATGTTGTGTTCTGTGCTTCCCTTTAGTAAGAATTTTAAAAGAATAAAGCGCCCTTTTTTGAAATGAGCTTATAACAATATACAAAATTTTTATATTTTATCGGGCTGCTTTATAATTTTCATCTTTTTACAATTCTGTTTGAAGTATTTTGTTGTTGTTTGAAAGGACTCGGCTAAGTCTTTTAGATAAGACAACATTACTAGGAGCCACCACGTAGAGGTTCCTTGCAAGCCCCCAAAAAATTATCTTCATCTTCTTTTAAAGCCCTTCGATCCAGTCAGAGTCAATTGGGGGTGGGGAACTAAAGAGGGCCTTATATTGAATTTTTTTTTTTGGGGGGTGGTCATCTTTAAATATCCCTCTCCTCCATACACAAAAACATTTTTAAAATACCGTATATCCCTGAACCCCAAGGGGTAATTTTCATTAAATTTTGTTTTTTTTTTATCTAAATTTTCCCATTTTTACTTGAGCCCCGGGGCCTCTCAAAGAGAAATGTTCATTAAATTTTGTTTTTACTTGAGCCCTGAGGGCCCCGGGGCCTCTCAAAGAGAAATTTTCAATAAATTTTGTTTTTACTTGAGCCCTGAAGGCCCCGGGGCCTCTCAAAGAGAAATTTTCAATAAATTTTGTTTTTTTTATCTAAATTTTCCCGTTTTTACTTGAGCCCCAAGGGCCCCGGGCTCAAGAGAAATTTTCATTAAATTTTTTACTTGAGCCCTGAGGGCCTCGGGGGCCTCTCAAAGGGAAATTTTCATTAAATTTTTTTTTTATAAATATATGGCCTATCTCGCCGGCACCCCCCCTCCCCCCCTTCACCCACTGACCAGTGAGTAAATGGCCTTACTCTAGCAGCTTGTGGTCTTTTAATAAAAATGTATTTTTCACTTTATCTTGAAAATAAAAAGAAACAAATTCTAGGGCATTCTACGATCTTCCAGTATTTTAATATTAGTAACTGAGGTCTAAGTGATTTATAGAGACGTTTCTTGAATGAGGGGGCGAATAGCTGCAGATTAAGGAACTGGGATTAATGAACTGGATTAGCTCGTTCGTGTTCGAGAAATCTCCCCATCGGGGTTGAAAGGTGCGAGATGCGAAATCTCACCCTCCAGTAACAGACACAAATGAGTCAATTTCATTTCTTGAATGTTGGAATTTTTATGTGGATGAAGTTTTCTTTTCTTCTAAGTAATTCAACTTGAGCAACTTCAATTCTCGACTTGTTTCAATTTTATCACAAGAAATAATTTACAAAATCTATGAGTGAGTGGCAAATATAAAATAATTCTTTTCTGGACGGTTTTTTGCTTGATGGTGGAAATTGTCAATTTTCTGAGATTTCATTCATGTTTTCTATATTTTAGAAGATCATCTACAAGTTATCTGAAAAAAATTTTTATTCTAACTAATAATATTCAATCGAAATTATTTAAATGTATTAATTCTATAATATTAAAAAAATTACCTTTCAGCAATTACTTCTCTAATATCTACTAGGAAAAACATTCCATTACAGAATAAGAGCATAAATTAAAATTTTGACTTCATTGCTTAAAGAAAAAGGCAAATGAAAAGATTGGAATCGATGGGCTGTGAAGTTAAATACAACTTTCTGCATCGCTAGCTTTTTATATATTTATTATAAAGTCAAATGTATAGTATGAGCACATATTTCGTCCTAAAAAAAAGAAAATTGAATTAGTATTGACTCTAATCGGTTAATTATGAGAATATCAAGTTAGTGTACTATTTACCTTTCATTTGCGAGATTTTTTCTCTTCTTTCACACAAATATTCACTAATTAAAAGTAAACACCAAAAAAATTATCTCTTTTAGTTTTCCGACAATAATTATTTACTTATGGAAAATATTTAAATGTCTCAATTGTGTTATTAAGCATGTTATAATTCCTGACCTAAAAAAAAAATTAATTCTAATCAGTTAATTTATAAGAATTTTGAATTAGTGTTGTAATTTATTTATGTTTACCTTAAATTTCCAAAAAATATTGAAAATTTTCTCTCTTCTTAACTTTTTTACACTCACATAAACACTAAATAAAAAAATGAACACCAAAAAAGTTATTTTCATCTAATACAACAAAAAGTGTTTGTAGTAAATGAAAATAATAAAAAAAGAAGAGCAAGAGGGATTTAAATAATTAATTATCCCTTGCTTGCCGAATACAAATTATATATATATATATTTGATGAATATATATATTTTTTTAAACCGTAAACCGGGAGTCTGAGGAAATCATATCAGTGAGAATGAGTGTGATTTTTGGGATTTGAAGCAAGCGAGTGAGGGGGCGAAGGGGGGGGGAAGAGATCCTACCTAGCCTAACACAAAATACGAAGACAATAGAGAGAGTATTTGTAACCCCGTCTCCACCATCAGATCGGTGGAGCCCTCGGGTTCCTAGCCTCAAGGATTGCAATTTGGACCCTCCAGGCTATTCCTGGAGAAACTGCACCCACCCTTCCCTGACTCGCTTCACTCATAGAGCCACCTCAAACCCACCATCAAAGATACAAAAACATCAGACTCCCGAGTGCGTAAATAAAAGACGTCTTTTCTCAAAACACAAGAACCTGGGCTTCGATCTTTCATCAGATCTGACCGCATCTCTTTATGAACCGTTCATGGAATAAATCAACGTATTTTTCATTTTAGCTCTCCGTTTGGATCCTAAATTAAAACAACAAATCAAGGGGTTCTAACAAAAGGAACTAGCGAAATGATTAGAGAAGACACCTGAAGCTAATAACAACAACTATCCAACAGAGGTCTAAAATGGAAGTATTCTCGTTGATTTCTCCACTATTGGATTCACGAGAAGGAGCTACAAGTTAAAAAGAAAATCCCTTTCGTTGGTTCGTTGGCATGGTGCACCCTCCACCCCTCTAGATTTAAATCTTTAAACTACATATTATAATGTGTGAAAATAAATTTTCTAAATTATAAAGTGAATACAATTAAATTTGTATTCGTTTAGCAATCACACCTTAAGCCCTGGGTATTAAGATGATAATGAAATCCCGCTGCGGATTTCTCTCTCTCTGTCAGCTGAAAAAGAACATCCTCGAAAGCTAATCTAATCTATCCCCTTTAATATTCTTGCACCATGCTTAATACCTTTGTTCTGTTGACCCTCAGGAATCTGTAACAAAAAAGGAAAAAGAAATTAAAATCAGATCATTTATATATTTTTTAATTTATGAGTGTATGTATAAAGTATAAAATATTCACCTCCTGAGGGGTTGACGGTCGCTCGAAGCTGCTTGCCTGCCACTCGTAGAGCTGATCCAGTTGATTGCACTAGTTGAACACTGAACACTGAACACAATTACACTGGAGAAACACAAACCTGCAAAAGAGAAAATGTTTAAGAATCTATCCTTAAGAGGTCTAGCAATCTAGTGGAAACAATTTTACATTTGGATTTTACGAATGAAGTTTAAAGGACTACGTCCCAGGGATTTATTTCCACAGGGGGAAGGAGGGGGGGCCTAAGGGAGCCCGGGCCCCTCCGAAATTTTTCAAATGTATATATATATATGTATGGGTTCATAATTTCCTTAATAATTAAGAGATTTTTACGAATAAATAATTTTTAGAAAGCTAAAGAACTATAGAATATCGTAAATATATGTTTTTTTTTTATTTAGGGATACCTAAAATTGTATTAGGGGTGACCAAAGAAAAAAAAAACTGAAAAAATTCAATTTTTCTAAACTTTAAGCCGTTTGCGGCACGTCTAAATGACCTCCGATTGGGATGAAACTTAAAATTTATATGTATTCTAACTATCTGCATATTTTTAAAGGGTGTCGCCTTAAAAAAATCCAGGTAATATAAAATTAGAGCCGCTTTAGAGCACATTTTCTATGGAAATTTTATTTTCTCTATAGCTCTAAAATCTGACGGGTGATGGGACAAAACTGATGGCATTTTTGGAATCAGCGCTACTCAAATACCCAGAATTAGCTTCAAATTCTCAGTCAACAAAAAAACAAGTTCCATTTTGTTGCCCTGTGTAATGGCTTTGTTGATCATAAGCTCCTAAATAGTGTTAACAAAATAGATACCATTAATCTTTTTACTTTCTCTTACCTCTATATATATGTTAATATATATAGAGAGAGAAAGTATTGGATTCATGTCAAAAATTCGATGTCGAGATTTTGATAGATCTTCACGTTTTGAGGTCCCCTGAATCGAAAAAAGTGGTTTTCGCGACATGGTCTGTCTGTGTGTGTGTGTGTGTGTGTGGGTGTGTGTGTCTGTCTGTCTGTGTGTCTGTGAACAAAATATCTCAAGAACGAAAAGAGCTAGGAGGTTGAAATTTTATATTTCAGTTAGGTACCCCCATGGGACGTGACACGAAGCTTTTGAACAAAATCGACCAAAGAGTACTAGTACTTTACTGATGCACTTTTTCAGTTTTTTTCGATTTTCACTAAATTTGCTCCAACGATTTTTTTTTTAATTCAAAAATCAATTATTTTTTAGATTCTCAATAAAATGTATATTCTCATTTTGTCATTGAAATCTTCTGAAGACCACTTTACTCTTGTACTCCATAGAAAAGATAGGAGAAATGGTTGCCATGGTAACAAAATATAAATATTTTGCCATACTTATAAATTTTACACCTTAAAAATCGAATATACTGTACTGTCGGAAACTAAATACATGTCGACACAAAAATCTGGTGTGACAAGCACAGTACACAACTTTCGATTACCGAAGGTAAGAGAAAGTTGTGTGCTGTGCGACAGTCACACCAGATTTTTTTAATAAAAGTTTTGTCTTTGAGAGGGTCCGGGGCTCATGTATATACGGTATTTTAAAAATATTTTTGGGTATGGGAGCTGCGGAGGACCCCACCCCCCTTGCCGCCGAAAAAATTCTATATACGCCTCTGATATTAGATGCATATAAATAACCACCACGATTGAGGAAACGTTTTGATATCATGCAAAAAGGCGAGGAATGGACACCGAAACTTCTATAATGGATTTAATTCTAATAACAACAACAATTAGAATAGTAATATCGCATATATTAAATATTTATATAGAGTATATTCAGTCACTTTTTATGTTGTTCACAAATTTCGATGTATTTTATTATGCGAATAGGGGCCTATAAATAATTATTTTAATCCATAGTTTGATCCTAAATGAATGCATATCTAACTATAAAATGTAAATGTACTTACCAAAAAGTAGAAATTATAGGAATTCTGGGCCGGAGTGACACGGCCCTGTTGTCCCTGTCAAGCCCTCTCTGCCGGCTTTGTCTCAACTTGAGTCGAGAAGACAAGTGCAGCAGGTAACAACTAGAACAAAAGAAAAAGAAAAGAGAATTAGAAAAAATTTCCAATTCATACACACACAGACATAGTAAATATTCTTTTGAATATTTGGCATAAGTGGCACAAAAAGCTCTATCTATACCCAATGCTTTTCAAAAGGAAAATCCTCGATTTTTCAAAAATATTTTTAGCCTCCCAATTTGGGGATTTTCCTGGGGTGTCCATAATGTCATCTAAAAGGGTGCAAAAAAAATTTCATTTAAAGGGAAGTCGGTCAAACAGAGGGTGACATACGGGCAAGAGCATTCTGCACAATTATTTAGATATATAGGCCTATCCTTTGAAATGTTAAAAAAAAAAATTTTAAAGTATCTATCAGTTGCCCTAAAAATAAATGAAATTCTGAAAATCTTCAAATTTACTTGAGAAATCGAAATTTTCCAAAAATGATTGTGATGTCATATTATTAATTCTAGTCCCTTATTCCCACATTCTCTCTTATTTTATCCAAAATATAAATTTCCAAATAGTTTTTACTTCATTTAATTGAACAATTGTAGAACTGACATTAATTTTTTTTTTTTTATTATTAAAAAAAAAAAAAATTTCATCTTTAAAATGAAGGATATCGACTGTAAATGTAAGAAGAGATGATTAAAAAGAATAAATAAAAGATGATTTTTCTAATGAGAAAGGTAAAAAAAATGAATTAAAAATAAGTAACTTGTAGTTGAATAAATATATAAGTAAAAGTAAATTTTATATATATATAGGGCCTATATCGGGAGGAATGAATCAATCTTTTAATTTGATCACCTTGTCACTTTATATATATTATATATAGTTCCGGGGTGACCGAGCCGGAGCTCGGTCTTTTTTTTATATTGATAAAATTGTAAAAAAACTAAAAAAAGTACATCAGTAAAGTACGAATACTCGAGGGGCGCAATTTGATTTGTATAGAAGAAATAGGAAAATATTTAAAAGAAATTATTATATAACGAGATAAATAACTTGCTCCTCAATGGAAACATCAATAAAAACACCAAAATAAGAAGTAACAGTCCAGGGAGAGCTTTGAGGAATAGCAACATCACTGAGAGGATATAGAGGAGACAGGGCCTCATAAGAAAACTTTAATCATGAGATATTAGAGAGCTGCCCAGGAAATGCGTCAGCCTGGAGACAATTAAAAATTATTATTTTCAATAAAATTAATTAATAATAATTTTAATAATGTAATTTAAATAATAGGTATTTTTCTACTAATTGGCCTTTTGACATTATTAAATTAAATTCATTGTAAGTAATTATTAATATAAAAAATTAAATTTTCAAAATTGCACATTAATTGAAATTTAATATTCGTGGAGAGATAAATCTGTGGGTCCAGGGTAAAGAGAGGGAGGGTTTGACCAGGAAGCAAGCCCACTAAACTTTGAATATTATAAAACCTTTAAAACGAAAATTGGAAAAAACTAAAAAAGTACACCAGTAAGGTACTAGTAGTCGAGAGGCCAAATTATTTGTATAGAAGAAATAAGAAAATATTTAAAAATTGAAAGAAATCTTTAAAGGGAATTTCAAGAAAATTAGAAAAAACTAAAAAAGTACACCAGTAAAGTACTAGTACTCGAGGTTTCCCGAAGACGAGACCTAGCGCAATTTGTTTTCTATCCCGGAAATAGCAAATATTTAAAATTTGAAAGAAATCTTTAAAGGGAATTTCGAGAAAATTGGAAAAAACTAAAAAAGTGCACCAGTAAAGTACTAGTACCCGAATTTTCCCAAACATGAGACCTAGCACAATTTCATTTTGGGACCACAAATAGTATATATTTAAAATTTGAAAAAAATCGTTAGAGCCGTTTTCGAGAACTGATATGCATATATATAAACAAACAAACAAACAAACAAATAAACGTACATTGCTCGTTTAATATAATTAGATTAGATATATTTAACAAGACATGTGAGTGTTTTTTATTGATGAGGCCAAACATTCCATGGCCCCCGGGAATCGAATTGGTGCAGGTCGAGGGTCCGGTGGCCTGGTGCAATGGATAGCACGCCTATGCCCCGGAAAGGCGGAGATCCTGGGTTCGATTCCCGGGGGCCATGGGATGTTTGGCCTCATCAATAAAAAACCCACATGTCTTGTTAAATATATCTATGACTCAGTTAAAGTCCGAATCGAAGTATTTTGAATACTATTATCTTATTCAAATAATAGATCTCGAAAAATATTTAGTTATATATATATATATATTGGATCTCACTGACATTTGTCATTATAAAAATTGTTTCTATTATATTTTATTTGTTAAACTTTGGGTCAAAAATCCTGGTTTAATTCTCTTCAATGCAAATAATAAGTGTCTGCAACTAAATTGTACTTGAAAATCACACGATTAGAGACCTAAAGTTGAACAAATAAAAGAGAAATTTTTTTTTTTTAATTATTGTGTATTATGATGAGAATCAGTGAGATACAATATATATAAATTCATAAATGATTATTCTCATCTCCTTCAAATTAGAAAATCATCTTTTATTTTAAATATAATAAAAATTGATTTTTTTCTAAAAAATATATATACATAAGGATGTCAGTATTATAAATATTCGTTTAATAATTTTAAAAAGAAGCTTAAAATGGGAAAAAGATGAATATTATCTGATTCCAAAATGAAATCAAAACTATTTGGAAACTTATTTTTTGTATTTACTGTCAAATAAAAAGAAAAAAATACTTAAAATTACAACTGCATCACATAAGAAATTAATAAAACATGCTATCAATTATAATTGTTAATTAAAACAAGTGGAAAATGCGTTTTATTAAAATTTGGCTATTAATTTACCTGTAATTTGTAAGATCTGTCAGACTGATTTTGAAAATTATTAAAATAATTCACTCACAATTAAAAAAATAATTAAAGAAATTAAAATAATTAATAAAATACAATCAAGGGTTTATAAAAGAAAATAAATAAATGAGAAAGGTGAGATGAAAGGTTAAAAGCTGGGCAACCAATTTTCTCAACTCACACTCACATAAAATGATTTAATTTGTTAAAAATAAATATTACATAATAAAATCATGAGGAATGGATTAATTATCAAAATAAATAAATAATTAAACTTACATTTAATAAATGTGATGACAGCTGAATTTAGGCGGTACACGTGTTACACGAGGGAGCACAGGACATGACATGAGTTTTTATCATAAAAAAAATTTAAAAAAAATAAAATTATATTATTATAATTATTTTAACTTTAAATAATAATTTAGAATAATTTTTTATATAAATTTTTATTTTACTTTTAAAATTTATTTTTCATTATATTAAAAAAAAAAAAAAATTAAATTCACATGTCTGTTAAAAATTCGAATTTTTCTTTTTTCCAAGCAATAAAATATTATTTTAAAAACAAAATTAATTTTAAAAAATTCTTACATCATGTTAAAATAATTTATTATTTAAATTTTATTTTTAATATGGATTTTGTTATCTGAGATGATGTTTCCTTGCTGTTTCCTATCTATGTCATCAGTTGTCTATGAAAATAAATTTTCAATAAATCTGATATAAAATTTGCAATTTTTTTTTTCTTTTCAAAAATTATTTATTTTAATCATTAATTTATTTTGTTTTTAATTTTATTTTTTATATTACCACATGATTTACTTAATTCCCATATAATGTGTTATTGTGATATGACATTTCTTTTTTTAATCATGATTTAGAAATGTTTTTAATTCTGAAACCCGTTGTTATTAAGAGAATATATATATAGAACGACTCCCGGTTGTCACTGATATAATAAAATTTAATAAATCAATTCAATAAACCCTCAGCAACCGAGAGGAAAAAAAATATATATATATAAAGCCCACCTTATACATGACCTCTCAGCCAACAGCATTTGGTAATAATTAAATCTTTCAGCTTCTTTTACTGGTGGTTATCCCTATTTTCTTTATTTTTGTCCTACGGGTCTCGTTTTTATTATTCAATCTCCACAATACTCTTGCCCAATTGACCAACTCCGGGACTTTTAACAATTTTGAAGGCCTGAAGATGGGTAGATGAAATTCACCCGAAACGTCTCATTAAATTGTATTAAATTGGAGGCTTTTGTTTTTTGGCTGCACCTGCTCCTTCTCCAGTCTATAGAAAAACAGCCACTGACTTCATTGAAATATTAAATTGTATGAATTTTCTTCAGGGCTAATACTTGTGATATATATTGTTTAGTAAGCCCTTTCTTTATATATATAATCCTTATTCTAGAAAGAAACAATGTTTTTATAATTTTTTTGACCAACCATCCGTCTACGGCGAAGAAGCTGCAAAGTCAATTTAATTTATATAATCCTTGTTTTTTTTTTTAAATCTTTTGCTGTTGCAGTATACCTCCTTTTTTATGTTTTATATTTGGTTGGATCCCCCGGTTTGCTTGCACTTTATCTTCTCGAACTTTTGGAGAACTTTGGGGTTGGCGCCTCCGTGCTGGCCCTGCCTGGAGTCGAACCAGGACCTCCAGGAGGTGTGACGAACAATTAGAATCATGCTATCGCGGCGACTGGTACAAATAATTGATTTTTGAATTTTAATCAAAATCGTTGAAGCGAATTTAGAGAAAATCTAAAAAAAAAAAAAAAAAAAAATATGAAAAAGTGCATCAGTAAAGTGCTAGTACTCTTTGGTCGATTTTGTTCAAAAGCTTCGTCTCACATCCCAGTATAGGGTAAAATTTGCCGATCTTTTTTCGAGATAAAAATTTGGGAAGAGAGATAATTTATATAAATATTTATTCAATAATTCTCTAAAATAGGCTCAGCGGCTGAAAGGGAAAAATTAAAAAAACATTCACACTTTTTTCTCATTCACACTCACACTCACACACACATTCACACAGTCCTTTCGGCAACTCAGGCCATACAGTGGCGTATCGTACGCCCCCGCAGATCCCGCGATGCTGGGGGGCCCACGGACCGGGCCGACTGGACTAAAAAAACAGTATCTCCTCAAGGCTCTGATAAAATTTAGATAAAAAGGTTGCGGAAGGCCCAGCTAAAAAACGTTACGCCACTGAGGCCATATAAGACTTTAACGATATCCGTTATTGATTTACATAGTGGCATCCAAATGGCTTAAATAAAATCATCGGACTGCCTCGGAGGGGCCCGAACCCGCGACTTTTGGTAGGTTAGCACCCTAACCCCTACACCAAACCCTTAGGCAAAAAAAAAATATTTTAATAAATTATATTTTTCTATACCTTTCTAATTGATTGAAATTACAGTTTATTCCAGCGGTTCCCAACCCGTGGGACGCGGGCTTATTGGAACTGGGTCGCGGACGCCTAAAGGCTCGGATTTTCCTCAAGGCCCGGTCTAAATAGGGCTCGCCTCGAGGAAATCCTGATTGAAATTCAATAATATTTTCAATGAAGAATAGAAATGGCTGTGATGATGATTGATTAAGGAGCTCAATGAGGAAAGGCAGCCAGCATAAATAAAAACTTTTATATTATTTCATATCTACTTAAAAACATTATTCTGAGGAAAAGGAAATATACTTAGAAGGAATTGCCTAAGGAAAGATGTACTGGAAGGAATCGTAGAAGGACAGTGTAAGAAAGGGAGAAGAAGGAAAAAAATTATCAACGAATTGAAGGAGGAAGATGGATACGAAGGGATGAAAAGATTAGCTCAGGAAAGGGATGAATGGAGAAGGAAGAATCGCCACTAAAGCACCTGCGAAAAAAAGCAGAAAACTTATGATGATGATTATTTCATCGACGTTTCGGGAGCGCGTCGCTCCCATCTTCAGGACAAAATAATTCTCTCAATTAAGATGGAGAACATTATAATGTATACACAACAAATATTCACAAAATGTATGTTGTGCATAGTATTTAACAATTGTATAATATATTATATAGGCTGTCCGGGTGAGTAACAGTCTCAAACGCCGACCAAGATAGATTTTTGTTAAATACTATACACAACATACATTTTGTGAATATTTGTTGTGTATACATTATAATGTTCTCCATCTTAATTGAGAGAATTATTTTGTCCTGAAGATGGGAGCGACGCGCTCCCGAAACGTCAATGAAATAATATAAAAGTTTTTATTTATGCTGGCTGCCTTTACTCATTGAGCTCTTTAATCAATAATATATTCCTCGAGGCCGGAATTCTGTCTGTTTATCGCTGCGTGTATGGCCACTAGAAGAAAAAATAAAAATTTTTAAGCCAATATAGAGGTTTACATATATATATATACACTGGGGCTCAGCGGTTTTTTTACAGAAAATGTGGGCCGCACATCAAAAAAGTTTGGCAACTGTTCTAGCCCTTGACTTATGCCGGGTTGCAAGAAAACAGTTCTGTAAACATTTAAAAGTCTGTTAGTAAACATCGCTTTGGGCTTTAAAATTATAGGCTGTTGCTAAAGCAGCTTTAAAGGAACTGTTAACTATTCCCTACTGTAAAGATATATAGATAGATGCAAAACGATTGGGCCCGCGAAAATGACAGCTTTCTATGTAGTTGGCCCAGTTGACCGCAAGGGCGCATTGTCAAATTGTATAATTTATAATAGTACCAAAATTATAAAAGAAATAAAAATAGTAATTATATTTGTATTCTTTAAATTTTAATTGTTAATATTGGGTTACAAAACAAAAAATGTTTAAATATTTAAATATCGTAAAATAAAAATAATAAATACGTTGGTTGCTCTGACTTTCAGATGTTAAATTATAAAGAAACTGGGAATATACTATAACCTCACTTTTTCTCTTCGTCAGATGAATATCTATAATAATTAATAATATCGCTTAATGCGTTTCAGAAACTAAAGAAAACTCAATTAAATTAATGTATTTCTATCCTACCTCTCTCGCGTGATAATATAGTCACTAAATTCTTATCTATTTCAATGAAACAAATCAGGTTAGTGGATACTTTATAATTTTAAGGTCCGAATTTCAGCATTTAGTTTATAGACAGTTTTTACGAACCAATCACCTTTAAATACGTTCTTGCAACCCAAAATTATTTAGCGGAAGGTTTAAACGACAAAAAGCGTTTAACGAGCCGTTAAATACGTTCTTGCAACCCGGCATTAGACTGGTGAACGGGGAAAATAAAACACGTTATTCTTTTAGGACCTTGTTTATTAGTCTATCTTTTTACAACAATACAAACAATCAGAACAGCCTCCTTGACTCACATCACAACTCCCCTTCTTTTAAGACTTTACAAATGCCTATTTATTATTCGACCACTCCTCGTTACGAGCGTTACCTCGTCCCCCGGGGTATGTTTGACTCCCCCCTTCTCCTTCTGGCCGGGCTTTTTCTTCTTCTACCCTTTCTCCTTCGGTATCCTCTCTTGTACTTTCCTCGACTGGTATTTCTTTTAAATCTCTGGTGTTTCTTCTTAATCCTTTTCCATCACAGTAAACGTAATATGACCGTGGCATCGTCGTCTTTCTGATATCTTTATTTATACTTCTAAAAGAACAAGTCCATTTTTTTTGTCCAGTGAGTGTACTTAGGTTTTTTCTTTGCTCACGTTTTTGTTCATAATTTTGTTAATAATTAACAGATTTTTACGAATGAATGATTTTTAGAAAGCCAAAGAACTATAGAATATCGTACATATATGTTTTTTGCATTCAGGGATATCTAAAATTGTATTAGGGGTGACCAAAGCAAAAAAAATCTTGAAAATTTCCATTTTTTAAAACTTTAAGCCGTTTGCGGCACGTCTAAATGACCTCCGATTGGGATGAAACTTAAAATTTATATGTATTCTAACTATCTGCATAATTTGACGGGGTGTCCCGTTAAAAATAATTTGAACATTCTAAATAAAAGCCGTTTTAGAGCCCATTTTCAATCAAAATCTATTTTGCTCTATATCTCTAAAACTGTGCCTGATGGGGCAAAACTGAAATGATAGTATGAAAAATACTTCTAGAATTTCATATCTTCATTCTTGTGAAAGAAAAAAAAGTTCATTTTTGTTGACTAGTGTAATATAAATGTTTGAAAGAAATATAAAATCTTTATCATATTTGAATAATATGTGTGTCAGGTTGATTAAAAAAAAGAAATTACAAACATTCAGTTACAGTATCATCACAATAATACAAATCAAAAAAAACAAAACCCCCACAAAAAAAATTAAACAAAAGCCTTCCCCCCCCAAACCTCCCCCCCAGCCCAGCCAGGACCCCATCCTCACTCATTCATAGCAAAAGATCGCAATTTCATAGCCGAGGACAGATAAAAGAAGAGGGATTTTCCAATGAGGACAGATCCTCCTGAAAGTAGAGGGAGCAGATCCTCCGCCGATCCCAGACCTCCAATAAAGCCCAAGTAGTGGCTTCTAAAGGGAGAATAGAGGGGATACTCCACAATAACGTGGAACAGTGACTCATTCTTGTTTAGGTTGCACATAGTGCAAAGGGCCTCCTGATTTATTTTATATATATTTCTATTGAGGGATAATTTCAGTTGGCGCTTGTTAGTGAGTCTAATCTGGGACAGACACCTTTTCATGTTAAAACACAAATTCCACCCAAGATATCCCTGAGTTCCCGGCATCTGAGATAGAGCACCTCCAAGAAATGGGCCGTATGTTGTCCTTCGGATAAATTCCAGATCCGCCTCTCTGAGTCGTTCCTCGAATCCTGCCATCCGCGTTTTGAGTACATCAGTAATCTCTTCAGGAGCCGCAAGGTCCAACTCCCCAAATCCAGCCGACATGTCGGTGTCGCGACACCGCCATAGAACGAACCTGAGCCACCCAGTTGAATCTCTCACACTCCCGGCACTCCAATTCCAAAAGTCTCACGAGACAAACTCTAGGGTAAGTAAGAGAAAGTAAAAATGAAAAGTTTCTGGTTTTTTAAAATAAAATATTGGAGAGAAACCTTTCATTTGTATATTTAGATCTAGCGCCAGGTGTCTCCGGCCGTTAATAGAGGCGCTGCAAGCAGCAGCCGTAAGCCCTTTGATTCTTTTACTACGTGAGTCGGTCCCTTCCCTGCTTCTCGTTTATTCTGTTCCTGCCTGCCTGAGTGCTATTCAGTCAACAGAGCTAGAGATTTCTCCCGATCATCTCTCGAGCACGTGATTTTGTTTGTCGACGTTTCAACTAAAAGTGAGTACGAATTATCATTTTATTCATGTGTATAGGGAGTACTAAAATTAAAGCACACACGTTAATTAATTATAAATCAATTTCCACTCCATTTCTTTTGTATTTAAAAAGGATAACGCCCTAAGGACACCAGCCATTTTGTTTTTGCCACCGATATTCTTTTATTTTACGAAAATTAAAACACTCGGTCACATGTTTCAACATATTATGAATTAGTATAAACATTTGATACATATTTCAATACAAATATACAAAATTTTGAATTTCAAAATCAAATATTTAACTATACCAATAAATAATATATTGGAACATATAAGCTTGGCTTTTTAATTGTAATTAGCTCGGAGAGAAGAAAAGGCTCATGTCTAGAATACGGCCAATGATTTTTTACTATGATAGTAAACTTTTTAACATTTCTTTCTTTATTAGCCTAAATAAGAGCGCGGAAAGCCATTTTGGACCAAATATCTCTTAAAATAACGGACATTTAGAGGAAATATGAAGATTTATAAAAAAAAGGTATTTTAACTAATGTTCAGCTGGTTTAGAAAAAAAAAATTTAAACCAACTAGGAAACTTTTTCGGCTTAGGCTCGGTGAGTTTCGGTCCAAAACCGTTTAGTTAGAAGCGATTGGATATTACTTAGAAAATAAAAATGAACAGGCTTTAAGCGTTATCCAATCGCTTCTAACCGAGACGAAGGCCGACACGAGGGAACTTTCTCGGTTGACAAAAAAAAGGCAAAATATTTGATTAATTTCCACTAAAATTACACTGCACAAGATTTTTAGAATTGAAAATATAATCGAGAAAGAAACAAATACGAAATAGTAATTTCTTCAATTTTTTGTTATTTTTAGAGATATTTGGTCCAAATTGGCTTTCCGCGCTCTAATTTAGGCTAATAAAGAGTTTGAAAGAAATGTTAAAAAGTTTACTATCATAATAAAAAATCATTGGCCGTATTCTAGACTCGCGCCGAAGAAAATTCAAGTTGGAAATTTTGTTCGATTTTTTTTATTTTTCAATAAAATGTTCAAACTATTAATTCTTAATGACAAATATTTTGTAACAAATTGTTTTCTTTGCCCAGTGACGTCATTTCAGTTTGTGCTCTTGTCCCCCCCTCCAAATGACGATCCTTTCTTTGCTCAAAAATCTTTTTCAAATTTAAGCCCTCAAAGGACTCAAATATTTCTAAGGAACAAAGAGACAAAGAAAACGAACAGGCCAAAGTCTAAAAGGAATTTTTTTCTACATTAGTCAAATTTACTATCTGGTCGTTTTTCAAATCTTTTTAAAATAAAAGAACATTTGAATTTATTTTTTGTTTTTTTCTGCTCTACTCTGATAAATAACATTATTTTAAACAGCTGTGGCCTTCTTCGGGTTCAATTCAGCTAGGATTACAAAGGTTGTTACATCTGTGACAATCTCAATTCAATTGAGATTTATAATCTCTGGCCGAAACGTAATTTTTACAAATAAACACCGAAAATCTTTAACTAGTTTTTATTCTCGTTAGACTTTGTGCCCGTTGAGTCGTTCCCGATCCAGTTTATATTTCATTAAATGTATTTTTCAGATTTCATCGAGATGCCTTCGCCATGTTCTTTTCGAGAGTTTGTCAAGAGGGACTTCGAGAGGAATCTAATTCTATTTCTCTCTTCTGATCGTTCAAGCAATTCTGTAGACTATTTTGATTTCCAAAAAAAATATGTGCAAAGCCTCCCGATTATTATTGTAGACGAATGCATGAACAATTTGCTATTGCATTTTAGTGAACGAGAGAAGCCAGATTTGATGTTAGAAACAATTCGTCTGATGCTCTCTGAAAGGACAAAAATATTATGCATCTATCCATTTCATCATTCGGTTACCTAATCGAAATGAAGAATATTTTATTAAAGTCATGGAATTAATAGAAAACAAAAAGCCAAATTTAATGCATTTGGAATTGTGTTGGGATTTTCCATATTTATATGAAACAGAAAAAATTTTCAATTTGACTCCATCTTTAAAATCTTTAACATTAAAATGTCCTTTCATCAGTACTTATTTTATTGGAAAATATTTTAAAATTTTGTCCGCAATTAGAGAATTTGGAATGGATGGGAGCATTTAATATCATCAAAGATCTCCGACTTAATTGCCCAAAACACAAATCACTTCGTGCTTTGAGAATCTGCAGTCATTGCGTATGATTATTATAACTATAAACCAGCTTCAGCTAATGAAATTTTTGATAAATTTCCGAATTTAAAAATCTTTCAAACGAATAGTTTTTATTTATATTTATTTTTCTCTAAGCGAATTCCAAGAAACTTTGAAGAAAGGAGAGACAGGCAAACAAGTTTAACATGCCTTCAAAACCTCTATGCAGTCTTTCCTGAAACTCCCACAATTCTTTTGGATTCTCCTTTTCCTGAAGCTATAGAATTTGTTCCAAATTTCCTACAACTGAAACACCTTTATTTAGAAGGTCCCTCCGTTGACGTGATGTCTGTTCTTGTAAAGTGTGGCTCCCAATTGCAGACTTTGCTATTTAGTAGAACAGATGAGATCCACTTGAGCAGGGTTTTAATGCTATGTCCAAATTTAGAATACCTCGATCTTCGCTTTGCCCAGAATGTAATAACTAGCGATGTTGTGGCTCATTCGAAACTTAGATACTTCAGAATTGGCCGAGCAAGTGATAACATAATAGACGTTTTAAAAGGACTAAGTTCACTTGAAGTTGTTCAAATTGATGAATGGCCAAGATACTCCACCAACGACCTCGAGGAATTAATCTGTGCTTTAAAAAAAATTAAAATTCTACATATTTATCGATGAATGTAATTTCACTCAAAACTGCATAAAGCAGATCATCAGAAGATGCCATAATTTACAAGAACTCGTTTTGCCTTTAGATAATATCGATGAACTCGAGATATTTGTTCAAAATAATAATTATAGTTTAAAGTTATTAAGGGCAAAACCTTATTGTAATATAAATAGATATGTTAATTATTCAGGTTTATTGTATTATTAATAAAGAAAATCCTAGAATTATAATAGCCTAAATATTGTAAGTTGCAGAAATTGAAAATGGATTAAATAAAAAAATCTGGTGTGACTGGCGCACAGCACACAACTTTCTCTTACTTTCGGTAATCGAATGTTGTCACTGTGCTTGTCACACCAGATTTTTTGTGTCGACATGTCTTTTGTTGGAGTGATTGAGATCAACCAATTATATATAGTGTACTCTATGCATTGTAATAATGTAATTGTTGTAAAATCTTAAACTAAATAAACACGTTATATTTTTATCGACCCAATTCGTGTACTTATTTTTTCCCAAACTATCCTTTACAGCTGCACTCGCAACAGGTTATGGGCCCAGATCCATAGGAACAAGATTCCAGATAATAAGGATAATTTGGTGAAATTGTGATTGAATAAATAAACTAAAAAATGCCTGATCCTCCTGAGCCTGAGCCTAATCCTGATTCATCTCAAACCACAAGTAAGTCAATGACTTTTACTAGTTATAGTTCCTTACCAGCAGTTGAATAATTAGAAGGAATTCTTAGAATAGAAAGATTTGTTTTAATAATATCCTATGTTTATAAATATATTGTATATTTTTTTAATTTTAATAAATATATACCGGTATATATGGGTGATTCTTTTACAAACCGAACACTTTCTGACCGACATGTTTTTGATTTGGCTGAAATTTTTTTTACGGGTTCTATAAGACCCCCCCCCTCCCTCCCCCCTAACCCCCTACCCTCAAAACACAATTCTTTTTTCATCATTCTCTTAATTATTTTTTTTATCACTTATTCCTATTTATAATTCCATAAAATAATTTTATAATTAATTTTCAATACTAAATTAATTTTGAATTCAAACTTTTATATAAAAATTACCCCGATATTCAATCCAAAATAATTTTATATTTTTTCATTTCTCAAAATAGTTTCCCCCGAATTTATGAAAACGAACAATTTTTAATAAAATTTCATTCTCGAAAAAAATCTCTACTTTATTCTTTAATTTTCCCGAACTGAATATTTTTGACGAAGACATTTTTCAAAAAATTCACAAATCACACATCATATACATAAACAACGATTCGACAACCCCCCCCCCAGTTTATATTGAAAAAAAAGATAGCCATCTTCGAGGATTTTCTTTTTTCTTTAATATTTTGGTAAATATCGAGGGTCGAAAATGTGAAAATTTGATGATTTTCTGCTTAGACGCTCACTTTTAAAAATTCATAACTCTGGTTTTATTTGAGCTAGAAAAAAACTTTTTTTACCATTTTAAAGCTAAAAGAGTGAACTTTAAGAAAAAAATTGTTCCACCAAAATTTATTAAAGATTTCATATTGTTATCAACAATTGAAATCTTTAAATCGATTTTTAACAATTCCATTTAAGGCTCAAACAGGCAGAACGAAATTCGCGTCACTTGGCGTTTTTTCAACGCCGCGAAAGGGCGCGAAATGTTGTATAAGGCAAGACTGTATCATCCCCCGTCCACTAGCGGTCCCAGAGGGGCCCGGGCCCCCCCCCCCCCATTGGACAACAAAAATTCAAAAGTTTTAATTAATATTTTAAACCTAAACAGAAAAATTATAAATTTTTCACGTCTCAGGATAGCTAAAAACGCAAATTTCAATGCCTAATTTTCAAAAATTTTTCCATACCCCCTAGGGTGTTAGCCTTGTATTCCAAGGGTCGCGGGTTCGGATCCCAGACAGTTTTTAAATGAATATTATGATATTATTTGGCTTTAATTTCACTACAAAAAAATTAGGATGTCGCCTATATGGCGACATACGAGTGCAAAGGGTTAATTTTTAAAGGTCGCTCAAAATTTATTTTTATTTGATATCATATTAAATATTTAATAAATTTTTTCTTTTAATTAGTAAGATAATCGACAAAAATACACCACGAGATGAACAAAAAAAAAACAGAATACTGAAAGTATAATTATTGGGATTAGATAGATGTAGACAGCCAGCAAGAGATAAAAAAACTCTTTTTAATTATCGTCGACGTTTCGGAATCACAACGATCCCATGTTCAGGACGATAAACTGTTAATGTTTCTTAGATAGATGCATTTGGGTTCATACAAAAATAAATGATAAAATTTGCATATACCATTAGATGTATATGAGAATTGCCGTAGGTGCATGGGCTGGATTTTTATTTTGTGGCAGAGAGATTTTTTCAAAAATTAATTACTCAAAAACTTAAAGGAAAAAAAATAATTTTTTAAATAGATTATTCCAATAGCATGTTTATGATTTGATAAAATAATATTTTAAGTAGACTAGACCTACACTTAAGCTGCAAAACAGTTTTTTTTAGTTTTCCAAAAGTTGAAAAAAGCGCACTTAGGTGGTTTCTGAAATAAACGATTCAATTTAATTCAAGAATCCATTTCTAGATAGCGCTTTGGCTGCTATTAGAAATCAAAGTGTGTATTTTTTATACTTTATTTTATTTTAGAGAAATAATAATTTAAATGTAATTTAAGTTTTAAGCTTTTTATTTCAATGTGAAAAAGAAAGATTATTTTTTTAAATTCTTTATTTTAATAAATAAATTTAGTTACTCTCAAGTTTTTGCCAAGTAAATATCTTTCTTTTGTGCCATTATAATGTATGTCATCGAAAAGAAAAAAATATCCGATAACTTTACCAATCGGCCTTCGATGCCGAAAAAGACCTAAATTAAAAAAAAAAACTTTATTGAGCCCCCAATCTAAAAAAAATTTTCTTCTTCGAGTACAAGTGTAAATCCACCAGCTATGAATCAAGCTCAAGTGATTCAGGAGAAATTGATACTGATTTTGAGAAATTCTGCGCATAGCCAATATCTTTCAGAAAAATTTCTGGGCTTTCCTATTTCTCAGGAGATAGTGAGGAAGCCTGCCAACCAAAACTGAAAATATTTCCCTGTACGTGCTGGTGGTGTGACCAGGGCCGCAGACAGGGGGGCTATATCCCCGGGGCCCGGGCCCATTGCGCTCCCACCTTAAAATTCCAATTAAAAATAATTTTCATGGTTAAAATTTCAATTAAAAAAAAAACATTTTCTTGGAATTTTTCTCCTCAGGGGGCCCGGGCCCTTTTAGCTCAAATCTTAAAATTTCAATTAAAAAAAAATCATTTTCTTGCAATTTTTTCTTCACGGGCCCCGGCCTTTTAACCTCATCAAGTTTGATCTTTTTCACGACTCAGGATAGCTAAAAACGCAGATTTCAGTGGCTTATTTTCAAAAAATTTTCCATACCCCCAGATTCCCCCGGATTTGGCCTCGATAAATTATTGTAATTTTTTGTTTAGTAAATTTTGAAATAACTTTATTTAAATAAATATTGGAAGCTATGTGCTGTGTTGGAAACTAAATATACGCCTATGTCGACTAGAGTCCGACCGAAACAAGATTTTCAGCCGAAACCGAATTTTGGCTTCAATTTTTGTTTCGACCGAAATCGAAACTTGTTTTAAACTTTTTCTTAAAATTTCCCATACAAAATTCATCTTTTTTTTTTTAGTAAAATTTCCAATTTTTGCTCTTGAGAAAATCATTTGACCATTTTTTTTAAGTGCGAATTTCACTCGACGTTTTTTTTTTAGTATACGAGCATAATCTCTCTTTTTAAACTCAGGTTTCGGACAGGACGAAATTTCGGATGAAATTTGGCCGAGGCTGGCCGAATCCGAAACTTCTGTCAATACCTAAGGTCACACAAAAAATCTGGTGCCACGAGTCACACCAGATTTTTTGTTTCTCTGTTGATGTAGCCTATATATTTATTGACTGCCCCCCCTGTTGATAAGTTTGCCCCACCCCTGCCCCCTCACTGAGAATAAGCTAGCGCCGTCACTGGTTGAAAGTTATATTCTTCTGCAAACTTTTTAAACTCATCTGAACTATATTGTGGTCCATTGTCTGATCGTACCAGCCTCGGAATCCCATGTCGCGAAAATGCTGGTTTACATTTTGATATTACTTCTTTCGATGTGTTCGAATCCCACTTCTGACACCATGTTCTAGCCCTTGATTTAGACTGGTGAACGGGGAAAATAAAACACGTTATTCTTTTAGGACCTTGTTTATTAGTCTATCTTTTTACAACAATACAAACAATCAGAACAGCCTCCTTGACTCACATGCAATGAGCTGGTCTATTCTATTCTATGGATATATAAATAAAAAAATAATTTTCCTCAGAAGATTTGTAAACCCTCTTCCTTTTTTGAGTGAATAAAATATGGTCATGATGTTTTTTGTTTTAATTTCTTTCATCCTATCATTGAGACAATCTATACATTGATATACAAAATAAATTTTGATATACTAATAGACGCAAGATTGAGTAACACATATCAGAGAAGAGGGAGATAGGGAGATTCCCCTGGCTCCGGATATATCAGGGAGATATCAGGCCGATCATCATTTATTAAAAGTGCTCCAATCACTTTACTAAATACTATAAAAGGCCTGCTGAAGAATAAAAGATTATATTTGAAATTTAAAAAAAAAAAAAAATTTCGAAATGTAAGTAAAATTTTTTAATTTAGTTTAAAGGAAATTTTATAAAACAATTAAATTTTGCCGTCGACTAACTGCGTCCTCTCTCAAAACAGGTGAATGTTTTTGTACACCTGCCGGGATGGAAAGATTATTGAATTGGTTCATTCTTTTTATTACAATTTGTTAAAAAAAAAAAAATTTCTTTCAGCAAAATGCTTTAGAAAAAATTAAGGTGGTTCTATATTCTTTTTCTCTGCTTTCTGATGGTAAAAATTGCTTTATGATGATTTTGTGTGTTCGGGTAGCATGTCGAACAGAACTTACGATCTCCAGTTCAAGGAAATGTTGTTGAAGTTCCAACCAGGGCGCGGGAATTTCCCGAGAGGCCACTGGCTTTTTGGGGCCTCGAGCTTTTAGAAGGGGTTGGCTTTAAGAGGCCGCGGGGTTGTACAGACCACGGTCTTTTCGAGGCTTTTTGGGGCAACGGGCAGGGCCGCAGACAGACTTGACGGGCCCCGGGACTACTTAATAATACTGCCCCCCCCCCCCCCTAAAAGTTTTTTCTAGTTTATAAAAGTCTATTGTGCCCTTCATGTCAACAATTTTTTACATTGTTTTTGACACAATTTTTTAAACAGTTATACATAGCTTATGAGCCCTAATATTTATTTAAATAAAAAAAGTGTTTAAAAATTTGTCAAAATTTCCTAAACATAAGGTTTTCATAATTTATTGAGGCCAGATTCGGACATACGACTTCCAGGTGGTCTGGGGGCTTTGAAAAAATGTTTGAAAATTAGGCACAGAAATCTGCTTTTTTAGCTATCCTGAGACGTGAAAAATATTATCAAACTTAGCTTGATTTATAAGCATTTTAATTAAAATTAATTAAAAAATAAATAATATGGGGCACCTAAGATGCTACGCGGAGTAAAACCCCAAATTTGGCCACGTTTTCAGTTCAATCGGGACATTTCTCAGGTCCGGACGCCTAACTGGACACGTGTTCCAAATTTGGAGCCTTCAACTAACCCTAGAAATTTATGATGAGGAGAGTCGCTTCAGGAGCTATAAATTCTGTATGAATTAAATTATAAAATTAATATTTTTTATTTGTCTTTCCAAGGGGTTTGGGGCTAAAATAAATTAACCGCCAAATTATTACCTTGAGGCCAATGACCTATATTTGCTTTCTCTCTTCTCCACTATTGCCAAATTTCAATAAAATAAAACTCAGTCAACAATGAGTGAGAAAAATTCATAAAATAAATACATATGCAGGTGTTATAATAAAGTAATAATAATTTGAAGTTGTGAAGAAATCAAAATTTCAATTTGTGTAAAATTGTCATTAAAATTATTCAATAAAATTACTAGAAGCTTAAATTTATATTCTGTTTAATTTAAATTGTTAGAGAAAATTGGCGCATATAAATAATTATCATTATTTAAAATTTTGTTCAATTAAAACTTTGAGTTTTTGAGAGCAAATGTTTTTTTAATAATAAAATTTATATTCTAAAATAAAAAATAAATTTTGTTTTGACTGGTGCAATATAAAGTTGAAAGTTGGCGCTCTGAATGTCACGTGATTGCAAAGATTTTCGCCGATCATTTATAATAAAATGACAGCCAGAGAAGTCAGAGTCCGAATCAGAAAGTGATATTAGTGAGAGGCATAAAAAAAGAGTTAGGCTTAGGGCTTAAACAAAATAAGTGAAGTGTCAGAACAGAGCAGAGGAGAGCAAACAAACAAAAAGCAAATTTGAATGCATTCATCGGCTGGGAGAGAAACAGAAAAGAGAGGCAGTGCCTTTCTCGTGGTCGTTGCCAGGGCCTAAGGTCTCATCGAAAAAGTCGTGAGTGAATTCGCTGCTTTCGGGTTATCGACTTTATTTCGTTTTCGTTTATAATATTCATTTAATAGCCTTAAAGAAATTTAAATCCTCGGATATCTCACTCTCTTTCAAAAAATTATTTTTTCTCTCTTTCTCTCATCATGCCCATTTGCTGACTGTCATCTCTTAGGAAAAAAAAAAAAGTTCATCTCATTTCTTTTTGAACTTTATTTATTTTTATTTTTTTTTATTTTTGTATTTGTCATCACAGGATATGAATGAAAGACAGACGATTGCTTCAGCTGCCTCCCTCATGTAAGTTCTTCAAATTTATAGCTTTATAGAAAAAAAAAAAAAAAATAATAATATAAAATCATTTAGAAATATTTTTTTAAACAAAATTAGTTAACAGAGAATGTATTTTAATTTAAAGTGAGCTGCAGTTTGCACTGCTATCAAAAATATTTCTTTCTTTTTTTTTAATTTCCAAAAATATATATAAATATATGGTAATTAATTCTTATCTTATTAATTTAACAATAAAAATGATTATTTTGAAAGAATAGTCCAAAATCCTTTTTAAGTCAAAGAGTTTCTTTCAAAAGTAAATATTCTAAACAAATATTTTGATAAGCATTTTGCATAAATATTTTTATTCTTATGTAAACTTAAAATTGTTTGCCCCTATTTAATTTTAACTATAAATAAAATACAGTTTAATTCTGCTTTACTTCTTCAGTGAGAAAGTGTCATTTTTTTTTTTTTAAATCTTAATCCATTTTTTTTTACTTTCTCTTATTTAAACTTCAATAACTCACCGAGAAAAATTTTCAAAACCTTTTTTTTTTAAGTTCATCTTTCTTTTCCTTGTTTGGTTAGTTGGATTGCACAAATGTAGCTTGGCAGGATGGAAAGCCTCGCTGTTTAGAACTAGCCATTTTAAAAGAGTTTATTCCTTTTATTTCGTAGTATTTTAAGCTTTTCTTCATTAGAGATCACTCAAAATTGTACTTTTTTATATTTAACAAAATATTACGCAATCTAGCAGTAGGTTTTTTTCTAAATTTTTTTTAAATAATCTGCAAAATATAACTTTTTGAGTAACAATGAAGTAATTGTTATGAATCAACATTGGCCATATGTGGCCCGGAGACGATCAATTAAAATTGACAATTGCAATTGTCAAGGGTCCGATTGATGTATTCAACCATCGCATCAATTATTACGAAACGATTGTCAATTGCTAGTTAGATCATCAATTGCTTCTCATCAATGAGCTTCAATCAACATTTCTATCAATTGACAATCTTGTCAATGAGTCGCAACAATGATATCATTGCCAAAAGCAATTGCCAATTTTATTGAGGCCCTCGGGGCATGGCGTAGAGGTTAGCGTGCTAACCTCGTATACCAAACGTCGCGGGTTCGGACCCCAGGCAGTCCGATGATTTTATTTAAGCCAATTGGATACCAAATGGCTTAAATAAGAATGCCTGGACCCCTATATGTATATTTATCAATAACGGTTATCGTCTAAAGTCTTAAATGGCCTGAGTTGCCGAAAAGACTGTGTGAATGTGTGTGTGAGTGTGAGTGTGAATGAGAAAAAGTGTGAATGTTTTTAAAAAAAAAAAAAAAAAAAAAAAAATTTATTGATCGTCTCCGGGGGGCTTTGGAAATATTAATTAATTTACATAGCCTTTATTGAAAAGAGCATGTTATGTCTTCCAAAATTTAAAATTGCAATATTTTAATTTTTCTCACTGTCAAACAACGAGTCTTTCCATTTTCATATTATTCCAGTTCGTCGCCTCATTTATTTGAATTCACCCTCATAATCATTAAAATTAACTTTTTTTTTGCAGAATTTTAAAATTGATTAAAAAAAAAACAAACAAACAATGAAATGAGAGAAAGGTTTCATCTGCAAATTGAAATGTTTCATTAGGAACTTATGCTGAAGGAAATTCCTCATCAAGTCCTAATGATCTGTTCGTTTTCAAATAAAACCTAAATTTAAGGAAATCTCTCATTTCGTTGAAGTTTTTCTCTGTGGCTCTGTGCTTTCCAATAAAATTGTTCCCCTTCTTAAACAGAACAATTACCATATATTTTAATCACAAAATACATTGCAATTATTTGTTTTTGTTAATTTGTTTGCTTTCTTTTTTTTATTAGATTACTCACTTAAAATGCACTATCTTGATTGATTGATTCGAATGAACAAACAAACAAAACAAAACAAAATTTCTTTAGATATTTTATTTAATCTAGTTATGAATGTTCCTTAGAATTTTATTATTTTTTTGTTCCCAAGTAATGGAAGTGGACAGCAAAATGAAGAAAATCCCGTGAACGATCCAGAAATCTCCAGGTATTTATTTTTCCATTTGAATAAAAAAAAAAAAAAAAAAAAAAAATGATGAGCTCTACTCTTTATAAGAATCCTTCCTTAAGATTTCGGCATCTTCCTCAGGGCTTTGTCAACATCAAGCTGAGAGTTAACAATAAACAAATATTTAAAATTTTAAAAGACTGTCGTTTTTAATCTCTTCATATTGTAATTTTTTTATTATTATTATGTGCTTCTCATACCATCCTGAATTTTTTTTCGGTATTGGGGGTTGTCCACATATTGCGTAACGCGTTAGGGGGAGGCTAAAACGTTACTTATTGTGACATGGGACCCGGGGGTTTCTCTAAGTGTGACATAAAATATTAATTTTGTATAAGAAATTTTATTCGGAGGGGGGAGGGTAGTTCTATGTTGTGACATAATATTTGTAGTTTGTATGTGTGTGACATGGGGGACTAGAAAATCGTCAAAAAGGGCGTAACGTAATATATGGAAGACCCCTTGGGGGAAAAGTAACTAGAAATTAAAAATTGATAATAAAGTTCATATTTCTAATGCCAATTTATTAAAAGAAATTTTATTAGATATTTAAATTTCATGTGAGACACCAATTTCCTCAAGCGAGGCTGGTGAATACTGAAGGTTGTTGTTGATTCCAAGTCTTCTACAAAGTGCGGGGCTTTATTCCTTTTCATAGTCCCAGGATGTCTAATCACTCTATTTTTGCTCTTACTCTTAGTTCATGATTAGACCAGCCTTTTACTATGACTAGGCGGGACCTCAAGTGACATGAAATATAAAGTTTTCGTTAATAATGAACGTCATTTTGCCGGTTTAGGGATAGAGGAGCCAAACATTGGAAACTTTTAGGCCCAACATTTCTAATTTGAACAGTGAGGGACAAATTTAAAGCCCACCCATACGTTTTCCATGTGTATTTATGTTTTTTAAATATTTTATCAAACTTTGATACTTGAAATCTAGAAAATTTCCATCTTCTAAAAACAATGAAATAATCACATGTGATAAGGTAAAGTTACTCATTGTATATATATTGACATCTTAAATTATCTATTCTATATAGTGGGTGAGTTTGGGGCTGTAGATATGTTATTGTTGGAATATTGAGGATGCGGCCAAAGTGGATTCAACCAATAAAACACCAATTCCCAATCGGCGAAATTTCTATCATCAGTCCATCTTAGAAATTTTTCATGTGTATATATGTCATTTTGGCCAAGAAGCTGTTTATTTTTATAACAATAACTTGGCCAAAATTTATATTTCTTATCTGTGAGGCCCCCGGGCCTTGGTGTAGTGGTTAGGTTAGCATGTTGGCCATTTGTACCAAGGGTCCAAGCGCGACGAAAGCTCGGAATTGGTGATCCCGAGCAATCAGCGTGTGGAACGTCCCCCGGTTGCTATCAGTATAATGTAATTTAAATTGTTTGAATAATTAATAACCCCAAAATGGCCTCTGTAGCGGGAAAGGGTTTAAAAAAAATGTATATTTTTCTTATACACATGAAAAATTGATGATGGCTAAATAGAAATTTCGCCGAAACGTCTTACTTTGGTTGCCTCCTCGCTACTCCAACAATTCTATTTATGAAAAGTAGAAACAGCCCGAGAGTATAAGTTGATTGGAGAAATCAGGAAGGTTTACTCGCTATGTATGCAGTTGAATGAGCAAGAAAAATTATAATTCTAAGAATTATGTCGAGGATATGACTGAATTTGCAAAAAGATCAGTTTCGGCCAAGGTTGACCATCATCGGGCCTGTGAAAATACCAATGCACAATCACGTGTATTTTCACAGGCCAATGCACAATCACGTGTATTTTAACAGGCCTGATGATGGTCAACCTTGGCCGAAACTGATTTTTTGCAAATTCATTCATATCCTCGACATAATTCTTAGAATTATAATTTTTCTTGCTCATCCAACTGCATACATAGCGAGTAAACCTTCCTGAATTCTATTTATATGAAAAGATAATATTAATATTTTTTATTCAATACATTTAATAAAGTCTGGCCAAATGGTGCAAACGTCCATTGCTGAAAATAATATTTAATCAAGTAATGTAAAATATATTCAAATAAAAGAAAAAGTTTTTTATTTGGCTGCCTGGGTCTTAGAAATTTGTATTATTATCAGCCATTATAATTTCATCAATATTTGTTTATTCAGCTACAGTCCAATTTCTATATTTAAAATCCATATTCTCTTTTTTTTTTAATTTATTTAGTGTTGGCTACCCGGAAATCCATATTCTTAAAAATGTACTTTATTTTTTTGAACAATTGAAGGTACAAAAATTGCGACTATCAACAATAAAAATATTCAATTGTTATTCTTCATTTTTCAAAAAAAAAAAAAATGAATTTCAATTTGAAAGCTTTTATTATCAATTTTTAATGTACTTTTTCCACCCAGCCTAAGAACTATCATATTGGTTTCTCATCACATTTACAGTATATGCTTAAATAGCTTCCTATACCGAAAATAAATAAACAATTAGTTTATAAAAATAGAATTTAGTCTATTTATTCAAATTGACAAAACAACTAAAATATGATAACAAGGAGATATAAATATTTTTTTGACTTACTCTCTCTTTCTTTTCCAAACATAGGCCTATTAAATATATGTATTGTTTCCTTTCCTTTTTCTTATCAACAAAATCCCTTTCTCTTTTTTTTTTGCATGCTTACAATTGCTTGATTTTTTTTCTGTTTAATTAAAAAAAAAAAAACATAGTTTCTATTTATAAAATAGTTTTTGAATGCTTAACCACTGTCTACAGAGCATGTTAATTATTAATTAGAAAGATCTTCGTCTCTCTCCTCATATTTCTTTCCTATGTGTATATATATATATCTATAAATGAAGGTAAACTTTTTGTGTTTTATTTAAAGTGTCTCATCATATTTCCAAATATTTTATGAATTATCATAATCTTTGTTAATATTTATTTTTTTTTTTTTTTAAGGCGTAAATCCGTGGAAAATTTATTGATCTCAAGCCACGAAGTAATTGGCACAAGTATTAGTTCCTCGTTATCATTTAATACGATGACTTTGCCAGCCAACAGTAGCCAACAGAGCCAAAGCAATCTTTCCAATTTCTCATCAAATACATTAGATCCACGGTAGGTGTTAACAATTGAATTTAATATAACTTATATATAGTATAGTGGAACCAGAGATGGTCACAATTCAGGAATAAAAAGGATCGCAATCCTGGCAAATGGAAAAATCACGATTCCAATTGAATCTAGATCTAAATTTTAGATCCGATACTTTTATTAATTCATTCGACTTTTATTTTTTGCAGGAAAATTTTTCCTCCTAATCAAAAAATTTTTCTCTCGGTTTCAATAAATCCTTTCGACCTTTTTTTTACATAGAAAAGTGAAGAAAAAAAATGACTTAATCCCCGGCCCAGCAATTATTTATTTCCAATGTCTACATTTCGGGGATTATACGTCATCCATCATAGGATCTTGAAATACAACATGATTTTAGATAATCCTACAATATAAAAATACAAAAAAGGGAAAAAGCACTCAACAAAGGTCGTTTTCAAATGTAACCGGTCTTATGATCAGTATTTCTAGATAACAATACATTTTTCTTCTCAAAATAATTAGTAAATAAATAATATATCGACCAGATCCGAGGGAATTGTCTTAAATAAAATCTTCAATACAAGATGTTCCTTTCTCGGCACTCAGAACCTCAGAAGATGGCGAAAGCCGAAACATTTGTGAACGGCTCGCAATGTAAACCAACCTAATAAAAAACCTCTGTTAATAAAATTCAAAAATTTTATTAAGAATTTGAAAACCTACCACCTAAATGCAACCAAGAGTGCCGAGAAAGGAACATCTTGTATTGAAGATTAAATTCTACCGGCCCAGCATCTGTTTTTAAACTTAAATAAAATTTGTGTTAATCTTCTATATATACAATAGCGGAGTGTCCGTCTGTCCCGCTCTATTTGACCAGTTATTTCCCGTTAGAATTTTAAAACGAAATTTTGCAGTCTTATAGAGGTCCATAACGAAGAGCCCAGGAAAAATATTCGGCGAGGGTCCGCCGCAGGGGTCCAGGGGCAGTGGCGTCATATTAACTTTTTCTTGGGAGGGGCAAATTTTTTTCTTGGGGGATGTACTCAAATTGAGCCAAAAGATATTTAATTTAATTAATTGTTTAATTCTCTACAGTTTATATACTCGTAGATATATTTTGAAAGATTTTATAAAAGTCAGAGCCCTTGGGGGGGGGGGGGGGAATGACGCCACTGTCCAGGGGGCGAAGCTCCCCTGGCTAGACGCAAAGCCCGCCGAAGGCGCGGCGCGCCTAGTAGCATTCAACTAATTAAACAGTAGTTTTATTTGATTAATTTAATTAATAAATAAAATTTTAAGTTGATCGTACAAAATCTTGTGTCTTTTTTCTACCTTTGTAAGGGTGGTTTTTTCACTTTTTCCTTCGTTTTTTTTTTTGGATTTTTATATTGTAAGATTATCTTTTTTTTTTTTTTTTAAATTTATTTAAGGCCTTATTTTTCGGCATCTAAGGCCATTTAGACCCCATCCCTATTAATTTCAAATTGGTAGCCAAGCGAACCCGGGACCCTCGGCACGAGAAGCTAATGTCTTCTCACTGAGCCACAGATCCCGGGCGTAAGATTATCTAAATATATCATGAAAATTATTTTGTATTGTTGTATCTCAAGGCCTTGAGGATGAAGAAGGATGATGTAAAACCCCCGAAAAGTAGACATTGGAAATAAATAATTGTTGGGCTGAATTAAGTCCCCCCCCCCCCCTCCACAAGATTATATTTTTTTATATAGGAAACTAAATTCACGTCCTACCTGGTAATTAAATAATTTCTTTTAAATATTTTAAATCCAGGTTCTTTTATTCTATTATTAAAAAGTAAAATGGTCAGTAGATTTGATCGGTCAATCGACTTTGTTTAAATATAGACTGGCAAAGAATAAGTTTTTATGATACATTTTAATAATCAGATATTATTTTATTGATCATTACTCATTTTTATTAATTCAGCACTTTCACTCTCCCTAAGGTGATTATTAGATAAGAGCAGAACTATATAAAATTTAAATGAGATAAAATTCAATATCTTTATCTAAAATGAATCATATGACCTTATGCATAGTATATTTATTGGAATAGTTAATAGAAAAGATGAATAGGATATAGGCGAGAGCTACCAAAAAATTAAATGACAATATTAAAAAAAAAATAAAATAAAACTCTACACTCCGAAAAGATCCTCTGAAGAGGGTATAAAATATTACTAAGCCTCGTTGTCAGGAGGCGTACTGAACAATTAATTAATTATATTAAAATTTTACTTCCAAACTGGGGTGGAATGCAATCTATTTTCGGTTCTGAAAATCGTTTAGCCCGTTCCATAACAAAGTAGAAATTTTGTTGTTGTTTTTTCCCTTTTCGTTGACTATTTAGTAGTCTATTTTTATAGATTGAATAGTGGAACGTGTCTGTAGCTGATATGTTGAAAAAAGGGAAGAGGTTGCAGCCAATAATTAAGCTTCACTTAGGAACGTTTCGGCTGGGATCAACCCTGCCCAGAGGCGTACCGAGGAGGGGGGGGCGCCCCCAGGGCCCGAACCGGCATAGGCCCACAAATATTTGTCTTTGAGACCCGGGGCTCTCAGGGCTCAGGAAAAAAAACGAAAAATTTTGATAAAAAAAAATTTGTTTTTGAGAGGGCTCGAAGCTCTCGTGGTTCAGGGATATACGGTATTTTAAAAATATTTTTGTGTATGGAGGAGGGGGATATTTAAAAATGAGTTCGCCCCCCCCCCCCAAAAAAAAAAAAAAAATTCAATATACACCTTTGGGCCCCTCTTCTAGTGACGCCTATTGGCTGCAATGGCAACAATGGAATAAGAATTTCCAAATTCTCTAAAAATTAGAAACTATCTATTTCCCAGTGAAACTTGCTTTAAACAATTTTAATTAATTTTGGTCTGCTGGTTACGAAAATAATAATATTTTTGTTGATTTGACTGCAATTTAAATTATAGAACGAGGAGAACTTTTTAAAATTATCAAATGATTTCAAACAAAGTGCTATAAATGATACAAATAATAATAAAATTAATGATAATGATGATTAAATGATACAAATATGGGATTTCCTTTGGTGTCTTTGGTCCGGACACCCAGAGTCAAACAAAATAATTTACTTCGGCATCATATCTATATCTAAATTGACTTCATAAGCTTATGCCGTAGAAAAAAATTTTTTTGTTGCCCTGTGAAATTTTTTCAAAAAAAAGTCCTTAATGAATATTTTATCGAATTTTGTATCGATCCCGACTTATGATCAGAATTTCAAGATAATAATACATTTTTTTCCTCTTAAAATAATTAGTAAATGAATATATCGACCCAATCCGAGTGAATTGTGAAAGTGTAATTGAAATTTGTATTAATAGCATTCATCTATCTAGACATTTTTATTTAAATAATTTTATTATTAAATAAAATCCAAAAAGATGATACAGTTTTTTTTTTTTTTTAATTCCTGTAAAGTGTCTGATTTGTCGCTAAATCCATTGATCTGCTTTTGTGTGAGTTTTCCAGTTGGTCCCGATTGTTTCTTTAATTCTAATTGTTTTTTTTGGCCTGTGTAATTCCTGTTTGTTCTTTCTAGAAGAGTCAGCCCAACATCGAGCCCCCAATCAAGCCCTAGGCCATCTCCACGACAAACGCACAGGAATTTCCCACGAGGACCAAGAGACTCTCTTCCGCCATCCCCTTATTTTGAAAAAGCTGATCCCTTTGAAATTCGCTTAGAAGTAAGTTTATTGTTTTATATTTTATATATATGTTACGTTAATTCGTAGAGTAAAACGCCTAATTTTTATCAATTTTCATTAAAATAGGGAGTTTTTCTTTACTTTATTTGTTATATTATTAATATATAGAAAAGCCAATTAATAGTTATTTTTATTTTGTGACATTGAAAGATCAACGTTCATGTTTTTGTGAGAAGACAGTCACATATTATTACATGACAACCATTCGAATTGTATGCATTTGCTAAACTCCTTCCACCGTCCACAACATTCAGTTAGAAGTCGATGCCGAGAGAATTTTATGTGATGTGGAAAGTGAAAAGGGATCTCTTGTCTGAAATTTCACAAATTGAGTTTTTGATATTTTATTGTAGAGGAAAATTTCCTCAACATTTTAAGACCAAAACCACTGATATCTCAAAAACTTAGAAAATTATAGTTATAAAAAATCTGGTGTGACTGGCGCACAGCACACAACTTCTCTTGTGCACCGTGCTGTCACGTGTGCCGAGATATATATATAGTTGCTCTTAGCACTTTAGTTCCAAACTTGACCACGCAATGATTCATAGAGGGCATTCAGCTACGAATGCTCATCACATCAGTAAAGTGTACTTCAAACGATTTTCACGAAAAATTTCACTGATATACTTTTTAAAGAGCATCTAAAAAATAGTTAATTTATGAATTTTAAACAAAATCTTTGTAGCAAATTTTGAGAAAATTGCAAAAAACTGAAAAAGTACATCAGTAAAGTACTAGTACTTTTTGGCCGATTTTGTTCAAAAGCTTATTTTCACCCCTTGGGAGGGTGCCTAACTGAAAAATAAAATTTCAACCTCGTAGCTCTTAGTTCCTGAGATATTTTGTTCAGACACCATGTCGCGAAAGACCATTTTTTTGGATTCAGGGACCTAAAACGTGTTAAAAGATCCATCAAAATCTCGACATCGAATTTTTAACATAAATCGAATACTTTCTCTCTATATATTTCATATATAGGGTAAGAGAAAGTAAAAACGGTATTTTGAGGAAAACGCATTTAAACACAATGAAGAAGGTTCCTAAATCGATTATTTTTTAATATTTATCCGATTCTCATCGCTAAAATTACCGAATAAACCTGTATAGAAAATATTGAAGAATCGAAACCCAAAAATCCATATTTTTGACCTAATTCGACTAAAATGCCCGTCCCGATAATTGCTATAAATACTTTCACTTTCCGCATCACATTTTATGAAACACCTCCAGCACGCTATTAAGGGGGCTCGGGAGCGAAGTGGTTACGCAAGTTTTTCCCGATAAGATGACGTAGGGCGTCATAAAAAGTATGCCCAAAAATTCAAAAATTTGCCAAGAGATGTCAGAATGGTAGCTAATAATATTTAAGGGCGATAGTATAAAGCTAGTTCAAGGTTTGAAAACCGACGGTTTGAATTGAGGAACATTTTACTAAGCATTTAGAATTTTAGTTTGCCTGTTATTTTTCTTGGCCTGGCTCTGAACCTTATGACGTCCGGTCCTTTTACCTCTCCTCTGTAAATATGTTCTGAAAGCATGGGCGTAGCCAGGGGGAGGCAGGGGGGCCGTTGCCCCCCAACCCTGGCTGGTCCTAAAAATTAAAAAAAAATATATATATATATATATATTTTTTCCATTGGAAATTTTTTTAACACCCCAATTCACTACATTAATTTAATTTTTTTTTTTTATTTAAATAAATAATTAATACTCTATGTATATGGGTGATTCTACACTATTTGAATTTTATTGGTCAGTGGAAAAAATATATGTTAAAATAATTATATCATTGATACTGTATTCTTAAATAATAAAGAATATCGTGTTTTATTGGGGCCATTTAGTCAATTCACGATAACTGTTTCATTTTAGGAATTAATAGTTGAAAATAGTCATAAATGTCAGTATTCTGGGTGTCCCATTTCTAGTTTTTTTACTAGTTTTGTTCGACATTCATTTATTTATTAACTTGACATAATATTTTTTACCATAATTATAAACATAAGTAAACCCCAAAACATAATTAATGAAAATACATTTTAAAAGTATTTGTTATTATAAAAAAAAATACTTGTTTTCACGTGACCTAAAAATGATGTCATCTATTCTGGAAAAATTAAAAGATAAAAATTTATCATAAAAACTGCCAAAGGATAACAATGGCCATGAATAACAGGCGTAGTACAGTCTGAAGTAAGAAGCAAGCTAACGGCGTTGAGCATAATTCAAATAATATAGCTTTAGTTATTGTTGAATTGTCATAAAGTGTGTTTGGGCCAGTCGATGCAATATTTATTCTGGTAAATAAATCTCTTTATATTTTATCGCTACGTAACTCTACATATGTACAATGCAATGTTTATTGTATGTAAATGTCATGAATTACATCGAAACTTTGGCAAGAAGGACGCGTATTGTTTTTTTTAACGTAATGTGTTGTTTTGTCATTAGTTTGGCTGTCATTATTCAGGCACATTCAAGGGTTCGCATCCCGTCTAATGCAACAAAAATTTATTTCAATTGGATTTAGCTATCAATCCAATTTAAATAAATAGCTACGGGGTCTAAATGGCCTTCGATGCCAAAAAATGGAATAAAAAAAAACTCTGTCAGGGAAAATACCCGCCCACGGGTAGGGACGAAATTTTGTTTCCTTAATATCTTATAGCTATAATATGTATGTTTTTTTAATATTAATTCAGCTTTCATTATAAATAGTTAATTGCCTGTCACTTTCCTAGCTTAATTTTCACAATTCTGCCAATAGTGTCATTCTTCAGGTAACATATTTCTTCTGGTGCTAATAAAACTCAAAAAAATTAAAATATCTTCTGGCCTTTATCATTACAGATACGAAAATAATGTCAACTAAGGAAATCATGAATATTAAATTGAACAGAGTATATTTGGTTTCTGGACACAAAAAATCCAAATAGCGTAGAATCACCCATATATTAATTGCAAACCCCCCTCTTTCGCCCTAACGAGGGGTTGCCCCCCCCCCCTAACAAGAAGTCTGGCTACGCCCATGTCTGAAAGCCTTCCGCGATTGGGTGTATGTTAAAATACATTTTTTTAAATTTGAGTTGTCGATTCTCCTTTTGCTTTCTAGCCACAGTCGAAATTACATCTCGACCATTGTAGCAGATTCAAATGGATTCAATCCAAACACAACACCAACCATTTTCCAACTCACAAACCTCCAATAACACCTCGACATGGGGGCTAGGCAGATTGAGGCCCCGAAGTCAACACAAACACTATCACAAACTAATCTCTCCCTAGATATCAGAGACAAATTCAAATCTCTGAGACATCCACTGACCAGACTTTGGTTATTTTTAGATTCCCTTTACCAAATTATAACACGCCCACATCATCATTAAATATTTACACAAATGAAAAATGGAATTTAAACTGAGATTATATATATTTTTTGAAAAACAATTTTTTTTATAATTCTCATTGCGTCACTTGATATTTGCTCTCTATTTTTATTCTTATCTTAAAAATCTTAACTAACAAATCGACTTGTATGCAAAAACAATGAACACTTCATAATTAATCATGTTTTATTTAAATGAAGCAGAACTTGTTCTATTTTTTAAAAGATATAAAACAAAGGTAGAAATATTTTTTTTTTGCTTTTCTCCCTTTTAATTTATTTTACTTAATAGATAAATTTCATATTTATCAAAAAAAAAGGATCTCTTGAACATCCTTTTAATCTTATTATTATTTTTAAGGAATCGTCAACACCCTCGGTGACTTCAACTCATCCTTCTACAACTTCCTCTCAGACTGGAACCAACGTAGCAAATCCAGCACCCGAATTGACCAGGAGCGCAAGCCAAGAGCCCCCACCAGCACCAGCACCCTCACCAACAACAACAGTCACAACAACAACAATAACAACAGCAACAACATCACTTACCAAAGAGAAAGAGAAAGAAACACGAACAAAAGAAAAAGAGTCACGCAGTTCGGATCGTACAAAGAAAAAATCTTCTTGGTATAATGTCCTTTATCCCACATACAAATCACGCAATGAGGATTTCAAACGAATTTTTAAA
This sequence comes from Euborellia annulipes, assembly GCA_023213315.1. Classification (NCBI taxonomy): domain Eukaryota; kingdom Metazoa; phylum Arthropoda; class Insecta; order Dermaptera; family Anisolabididae; genus Euborellia; species Euborellia annulipes. Next base: position 64,103 of record JAKCPI010029274.1, on the reverse strand, counting down.
GATGTCCCACCTGAAGAACGTCTTGTTGTTGGCAAGTATTTAAATAATTTTAAAATTAAAAACAAAAAATATAATAATTTTATTAATTGTAAAAATCTTCTTTATAGATTATTCATGCGCCCTTCAAAAAGATATTTTAGTCCATGGTCGACTTTATGTTTCTCAAAATTATTTATGTTTTTATGCTAATATTTTTAGATGGGAGACTTCGGTAAGTTTATAGAAAGAAAGAAATGATAATTTAAGAACCTATTCCCACATGTCAGTGTCGAATTGTAGTGTTCAAAGTCAAAAAGACAATAATATCTTCATTTAAATGAAATATTAAAAGATAACCTAGCTAATTGAGAAGAAGCAAAAATGGCGGTCTATTTGAGAGTTTAAATTTGAGTAAAGTAGTGGGATTGTTGAATTAATTAAACAATGACATTATAAAATTTAGAATAATAAATGGTTTAACGGCCTGTTGCTATCAATTCATGCGCGAGATGTTTTTATTCCAAAGCTATGAGCCACGTATCCATTCGTATTGGAGAAATTCTGGGAGCAATTGCGTTGTAATTGTATTAATATATCAAAAGGATTGTTTTATTCAAAGGACGCAAAGTATCGGATTACCACCTCCGCTTTCATTTGGAACCTCGTCCAGTTCTTGTGCTTTGATATGTCTATTTTTTAGCATCAAAATTTTTCTCTGCCATTGCCAGCAGATTGTAGAATTCACTGATCGGTCAGATGTACCACTTGCAAACCGGGTGGTTTCCGCGCTCTCCGTCGATTAGTTGGCGGCTCGGCGCATGGAATTATTTTCGGATCGTTGGCATGGCTAATTGATTAGGTCCATCCACTTGTATATTATGTGGAGACATTTGGAAAATGGATCTACTATATATACATTTTTAAACAAAATAAAAAAATTTAAAAAAAAAAATCTACAACCACAACATTATATAATAAGATTATTTTTAATTAAGCTAATTTTAAAATTTAATCATTTTTAAAATTTTATTTATTTTTATAATTTTCCATTTTAATTTTATTTATTTAATATAATAACACACACTTTTTTCTCATTCACACTCACACTCACACACACATTCACACTGTCTTTTCGGCAGCTCAGGCCATATAAGACATTTACGATATCCGTTATTTATGAATTTATATATATAGGGGTCCAGGCATTTAATATAATAACATAAATATAGGCTAATTGTTTAATTAATTTTTCAACAATCAAACATTATTTTAATTAATAAATAATTTATATTATTTTAATTAAATATAATATTTCGCACTACATGATTTAAATAGAATTCCTTAAAGAAAGGAGACATTTGTATTCTCAAAATCGATATTGGTTATTTCCGAGAAGATAAATCTGCACTTTATATAGCTAATTAATACGAATTGATATCACTCAGAGAACACCGTCGGCACCAACAGTGTGTGAATAGATGAATTCTTTTAATTTTTCCTCTTTTGCATTACTATTCCTTTTTTTTCTTTTCTTAATAATAAAAAACAAGTAAATTCGTCTTCTAATCTACAAAATTATTTTTAAAATTTAGGATTGAGCAAAAAGAAAGTTGAAAATAAAGATTTAAAAAAATTGAGATTGGATAGGATTCTTTTAAGCTGTTCTGTTTTCTTAGCTCATATTTCACGCAATCATATTTTTTTGCTTATTCAAATCAAATCCGAGTCAGCAAATTGTTTTGTAAATTTTATTAATTTTTTTTCTTTTTTTTTTTTTTTTAAATAGGTCTCTATAAGATGGAAAGATGTAACTTCAATTACAAAAGAGAAAACAGCACTAGTAATCCCAAATGCCATTTTAATTTGCACTGAAAATGAAAAACATTTTTTAACTTCATTTGGAGCGCGTGATAAAACTTATTTAATGCTCTTTAGGGTTTGGCAAAATGCTTTAATGGACCAGGTATGGTGAACAAAAAAAATTGTTTTTTTTTTTTTTTAAGACTTTATTCTAAAATTTTTTTTTTTTTTTGTTTTGTTAAAGCAAATGACAATGCAAGAAATGTGGCAATGGGTTCATATCTGCTACGGCGATGAATTAGGCTTAACTTCAGATGATGAGGACTACATTCCACCACAAGTTCAAGAAGAAGATAAAATTTCCAACATAAGTGTAAGTTTATTAAATTTTATAATTTAATCTTAAAGGCTCTCAAAAATTCCATAAAAATTGTTTTCTTCAGTAGAGAATAAATTTGATAAAAGATTGATGTATAGTGAGGGACAATATTAAGTCCCACCCATGCGTTCTCTACTTGTGATTAATTCATTCTTTTAAAAAAAAAATATTATAAATTTTAAAGGAAACTTAACCTAGAAAATTTCCAATAAATATTTTCATTTTCTTTTATTTGAAGCTGAGTGTTGATAATCAAATAGGAAGAATAAAATGTGCAAGCAGCTAATTATATTTCAATTTATTAAGAAACCAGGGCCGACGTTTCGGTCACATATGGGACCATCCTCAGGGCCAGGTTAATGTCTGAAAATACATATAATCCTCGCCAAGTTATATTGGGCATTCATTCACTCTCTGTCCATGGTATGGTAACAACATAATTTGAGGCAATGTCATGATTAAGCTACATGCAATTGTGTATGCCCAATATAACTTGGCGAGGATTATATGTATTTTCAGACATTAACCTGGCCCTGAGGATGGTCCCATATGTGACCGAAACGTCGGCCCTGGTTTCTTAATAAATTGAAATATAATTAGCTGCTTGCTCATTTTATTCTTCCTATTTTCTTTTATAAAAACAATGAAATAATCACAAGTAGAAAACGCATGGGTGGGACTTAATATTGTCCCTCACTGTACTTCTTTCACTCATGTTTATACAAATTAATTAAAATCGCATAAAGGAGGGCGAAAAAAGAGCTCGGCTGCTAGTAGAATAAGAAATTAATTTTTATTTACGACCTACCTTATTATTAGAGTGAACATTGTTCGCATTCATTAAAAGAAAAATATAGAAATGTGTACAAGTTTAAAATGTCGTTTTTTTTCCGAGAGATGTTGCACAAACCACAATTAATTTTATGTCAAATCCAAAGCGGCATTTTGTAGCCAAGAACACACACTAATAATCGCGAAATTCATTTGTGAGTTTACTGGTTCGATGGTAAGCATATGTCAAAAAAGCATCGAATTTTTGTAGAAACTTAAGGCTAGCTTGACTTGCTCCAACCATCAAGACTTGTGAACGCTGGTTTCAACGATTTTATTGTCATTGACAAAGATAGACTAAAAAAGTTTTGATGACGCCTAATTGCAAGCATTGCTGAATGCACACGATACACAGACACAAATGTCATTAAGCAAGCTAAAAGACAAACGAAGACACCATTTCCGCCCTTGGTGGGGAAAACTTATTTCACCCGCCGTAATCACCGGATTTGGCCCTTTCAGACTATCATTTATTTTCATCGATGGTACAGTGAGCGCCACAATTAAGTCCCCACTTGATAGCTTTAGCATTAAGTATATGGTATAATATATGGTGTAAAGTGTAATAATTTTAATGACCGAAAAGGTAAAACGTAAGGTCTGGTATAGATGATTTTATTTTACCTTTTAAAATTTAAAATTATTTCACCATTTACCATATTCTATACCATATAATTAAGGCTAAAGCTATCAAGTGGGGACTTAATTGTGGCGCTCACTGTACATCCACTTCAAGGGCGGATACAGGGGGGGGGGTAAAGGTGGTAATTATCCCCTCCGAGATTTGAAAAAAAATTTATTTTTAATGTAAAATTTTAATAATTAATACTTAAAAATTTGATTTGTATTTATCTTCTGGCAAACAAGTACAGAATGCGGCTTTAAAATACCGAAATTAAAAAAAAATTGTGTGCTATGCGACCACTCACACCAGATTACCCCCCCCCCCCCCCCTCCGAGAAACACCTCTGGATCCGCCCTTGATTCACTTGCTGAGCGGCATTTCACAACATTCGACAAAGTGAAAAAATGGCTTGGTGAAATGGAGGATGAAACTTTCTTTTGGGATGGCTTTCAAAAAATGTTTAGAAAATGATGGCCGTTATTCGGAATAAAAAATCTTTTGTCGTTATTGCTTAGTTATTGTTAATTTTTAATGAAAAAAAAAATGTTATGGTTTGGGATATTATAAACTAAGAGCCTTGAATGGTCAATTTTACTAAATGTTGTTTCCCGGGAATCGAACAAGGGATCTCCAACCTATCCGCAGCATCGGCGTGCTTTCCGATTTTCGATGCCAGAGGACCAGCAATATATTAATATAAATCGATTAATAATAAATTTAAAATTATATACGACATTTCTATACTTCTTTCTGTAATAACAATTTTTCTCTAATCGCTGCTTCACCTTCTTACTATCTTCATAAATTTTACAGAAGCCGATCGGCAATAATTGAAAGAAAAGTTAATTTTCTTTTTATATAAATTTTTAGTTTTTCTATTTTATATTAAAAATCGCTTCTAATTTTTATTAGATTGTTTGTTGACCTCTAAAAAGAAGTCACAAATAGTTCTATTATTAAACTAACATAACACACACACACAAGTTCTGGCTTAGATTTCACTTATAGTTTTTACATTTAGACCCCTCTTTTATTAATGAGAATCTTCTGCTCGTTTTCCGGATTTCGTGTTCTAGAAGAGAGTTTTTAAAGCGCTTCATTATCTATTTGCCGTCAAAGATAAAAATGGTATACAGTACAAAAAAAAAATCAATTTCTTTAGGAATAAGAACTTGGGCGGGCGTCGATGATATTTTTTTCATCCTTCGTCGACGTTTTGGGAACCAAGTGACCAAAAGACTAAATGTCATGTGATCGGTATTCCAGCTCACAGATTGTGGACGAAAAAAATTAATTTTTTTTTTTTGATAAATTATTCACCCTTTGTGAAATTGTTACCACTAATTTATTGATATTTTCTTACCTGCAATGATTTCATTAATCCCTGCTGACACACATACTCTTTTATCTTTTTACATCTTTATCGTTTTGCGATAAATAATTGAGATAATGATAATTTTTCGATATGTTTCATAATAGGAATGCTATAGCGTGACTGATTCTCAAATGGAAGATCATTTTGTCTCCGGCGAGAGAGACGATGTGTCGACGACCTCCTCGGCGATGAACACCACAGCATCGGATCCATCACCTGGGGCTCGTCAGATGGCATCTCCTGAAGTTCCTATTATTAATAGCATCCGCTCTCCGTCATCGGATAATCTACCAACTGATATGAGCGACACAACAGAATCTGAAGCTGAAAAACAAACGAGTAAATTTTATTTTCTCATTCAAAATTAATATAATTCATTCACTCTTTTGAAATTGAAAACTCTTTTTCTATTATTATTATAATTTATTATATCAATACCCCCACTCTCTCGACTTCTCTTAGCTATCACTTAATTAAATAAAGAGGAGAGACTGGCAGCCAAATCTTTTTCTTTAAATATTTTATTGACCAGACGTTTCGGTCTCGATAGAGGCCATCTTCAGGGCCCAATAAGTGTCAAGGAAATATATATATATATATATATATATATAATTTGCATTAGGCATTTATGTGCAATGAGGCTCATCAGGTGAGAGATCTTTAAATCTTTTGCCTAATGCAAATTATATTCAAGAAACAGCTCAAGTAAATTTTTCTCATTTCTCGAAGGTTTACTTTGAAGTTTGCAAGGTGCAAAAATTATTTAAAAGTCTGCACGTCCACCTTGCAAACTTCAAAGTAAACCTTCGAGAATTGAGAAAAATAATGCAAATCATATATGGACCCTGATATGCAATGGTGTGTCAAAGACCAAAAAATTCAAAATTGAGTTAAGCACGGAATATTGTTTCAAATGCTTTAATTAATAGTATTTTTTATGAAATATGTCCTAAAAAAATTTATATTTAATGTTGTGAATATTTAGAATTTGTCATCATTGAAATGTATTGTTTACAAAACATTTGGTTTCACTTGGTTTCCTATTGATGTTTATATTGATTATATTTTTCTTATGTAAACTATATTTTTCTATTAAAGTTTTGTCGTTCCTCCTAAAGATCCATTCAAATTATTAATAGGTTATGGGCCCAGATTTTCGCATTTGAAATATTAAGAAATATTTTAAGAAAATACGGAATAAAAAATGAATGAATTTGTATCATCAATAAATAAATTCAACGGGAAGAATTTCAATCAATGGAGATTTCAATTGAATTGTGCCCTGAAAGCGAAAGGTGTTTATAATATAGCCAATGGAACAAAGCAGAAACCTACGGAAAATGAAATTCACATTGAAAAATGGGAAAAGGAGGACGCTCTAGCGATGTTCTTGATAACAGCAGCAATGGATCTTTCTCAAGTTGTTTTAATCGAGTCGTGTCAATCATCCGCTGAAATGTTAAAGAAATTAGATTCTATTTTTCAACAGAAATCAGATTTTAACAAAATGTTACTTCTTGATAAATTTCATCAATTGAAAATGGATACGAATGATTCAGTGATTCAACACATAGCAAAAGTTGAAAACCTAGCTCAACAAATAAAAAATTCAGGTGAAAATATTACTGAAGCTACCATTCTTACAAAAATTCTGGGGACGTTACCTTCGAAATACCGAAACTTCAGACAGGCTTGGTTGTCCTTAGATGAAAGTAAGCAAACATTATCTAATTTAACGGCTCGTCTTTCTGATGAAGAAGCATCTTTCACTCATGTAGAACATGAAGAAAAAGCATTTTATACTTCCTCAAACAATCGAAGGCCTAATAATTTTAAGAATAATCGAAATAATTTTCAGAATAAAAATCGAGAAAAACCTCAAACTAATTTTACTAAATCATATTATAAAAAGGATCAAATTGATAAATCGAAGATTACCTGTTTTTCTTGTCAAAGAAGGGGACATTTCGCCAATGAATGTCGTTTTAATCGTTCTAATAAAGAAAATTTTTACTGTAATACTGAAAATGATAAACCCTCTTCATCTTCGTCGAATTTATATGCTTTTACAAGTGACAAGAATGATTCAAGAATTAGTGAAGATGAATGGATTTTAGATAGTGGAGCTTCTGCTCATATGACCCATAATAAAGAATTTTTATTCAATTTTGAAGAAAGAAGTGTTCAAGAAAATGTTCGTCTTGGAAATAATATCGAATTACCAATCAAAGGAAGGGGAATAGTTAAAATTAAAAAACTGGTCAATGGAAAATGGTCTGAAGGTCAGATTAACAATGTTCTCTATGTTCCAGATCTGAAGAAAAATTTGTTCTCTGAAGGTGTGATCACAAGAAAAGGCATGAAAATCATCAAAGTTAATAATGATGCTAATATTTATAATTATAAAGGTGAATTAATTGCTACTGGTCTTCGTAAATCCAGTAATTTATATCAAATGAATTTTAAAACTGAAATAATTTCGCAAGCAAATATTTCTACCCGAGACAATCTTATGCAATGGCATGAAAGAACTGGACACATCAATTTAAAAGCATTACACGAATTGAATAATAGAGGTATGATCGGTCCTGTTGATTTTACAAATGAAGATAAATTTTTCTGTGAAGCTTGTCAATATGGAAAACAACATAGATTTTCATTTAATCGTCGTGAAGAAAAAGCAAAAAAACCTGGTGAGTTGATATACAGTGATGTTTGTGGACCCATGTCTACTCCATCTATTGGTGGAAGCAATTATTTTATTATTTTTAAAGATGACTATAGTGGTTTTCGTTCTGTGGGATTTATGAAGCATAAAAGTGAAGCTTTAGAACATTTTAAAAATTTTGTTAATTTGTGCAAAAACAAATTTCAAAATCCAGTTAAGATTCTTCGAGTTGACAATGGTAGAGAATACATAAATAATAATTTTTACCAATATTTGAATCGAATGGGTATTCAACTTGAAACCACTGCTCCTTATACGCCGGAACAGAATGGAAGGGCTGAAAGAGACATGAGAACTATTGTCGAAAGTGCAAGATCGATGATTTATTCTAAAAACTTACCTTTGAATTTGTGGGCCGAAGCAATTGGTACAGCAATCTACATTCTCAATCGAAGTCCAACTACACAAGCTCCTAATTCTACACCATATGAATTATGGACAAGAAAAAAATCTTTTCTTAAACATTTAAAAATTTTTGGATCAGAAGCTTTTATGCATATTCCTGATGAAATGAGAAATAAATTAGCGCCGAAAAGTAAGAAGATGATTTTTGTGGGTTATGATAAAGAATCAACCAATTATAGACTACTTGACCCTATAACCAACAAAATAAAAGTATCAAGAAATGTTATTTTTAAAGAAGATTCAAATTTTAATCCTAAAATATCAAAAGTAATATATAAATCATCAAGAAAATGAAGAAAATTCAACTCAAGTAAGTGAAAATGAAGAGAGTTTAAGTCAAGTAAATCAAAATAATGATCAAGAAGATGAATATAATGAAACCGAATCTGAAAGAGAAAATTATAATCTTCGTCCTCGTGAAAATATTAGAAAACCGCAACGGTATGAAATTAATGTCACTGAATTGGATACTCCTCAAACCTTTGAAGAAGCAATAAATTCAGAAAATTCTGAAGAATGGAAGAAAGCCATTGAAGAAGAATTAAATTCTTTGAAAATAAATAAAACCTGGAATATGGTTTCTCTTCCTAAAGAAAGGAAAAATGATGGTTCAATTTTTATTCATTCAGAAAGCTATATCAAGAAAATCTTAAAACGTTTTAAAATGGAAGAAGCTAAAACAATTGGAGTACCAGCTGATCCTAACACCATTTTATCCAAAGAAACTGATTGTTTGTTAGAAGAATCTTTACCTGAAAATCAAATCGTCGATATATTCCCGAAGTCATTACCTAAAGAGAGGTTTGAATATCCCAGAAAACGTCTCAAAGTTAAAATGAAAGAAGAAGATATATTTTTGTATTAGTTTTTATTTGTGAAATATTATATACTTTTAAATGATGTCAAATTCAGGGGAAGTGTGAATATTTAGAATTTGTCATCATTGAAATGTATTGTTTACAAAACATTTGGTTTCACTTGGTTTCCTATTGATGTTTATATTGATTATATTTTTCTTATGTAAACTATATTTTTCTATTAAAGTTTTGTCGTTCCTCCTAAAGATCCATTCAAATTATTAATAAATGTTACTTGCACAATTGACAAAAAAAATTATATATAATCCAATGTAAACAAAAAACTTTATTGTTGGTTTTCTTAAGGGTGGGTACACACCTGCGCTCTGCTCCGCTCGCGAGCTGCTTGTTGTTGTTGTTTTGAGATGCTCGCGAGCTGCTCGCCGCGATCCATCTCTTTGGATCGTTGGCAGGTTCGTCAAAATAAATAATTTCAACGAGCAACGAACTTCGAGCCGCGAACTGCTCGCGAGCGGAGCAGAGCGCAGGTGTGTACGCACCCTAAAACTCGATGTTTGGTCTTTGACACACCATTGCATAACAGGGTCCATATATTTCGTTGACACTTATTGGGCCTCTATCGAGACTGGAACGTCGGCCCAATAAAATATTTAAAGAAAAAAATTTGGCTGCCAGTCTCTGCTCCTGCAACCTTCCTTGTTACAACTCAACAGCAACAACTACAATACCAAATAAAGAGGTATTGAATATACATATATTTAGAGCCTTTCAGAGAAATTCTAGTTCATTTTAGAGGCGAGCATCTTTTTATTCTCGTCTTTCCCTCATCTCTCCATTCGCTGGTTTTCTTTCTCTCAATAGGCTTATTCTTTTTTTTTTTTATTATTAAAATGTGAAGCTCTTCAAAATCAAAATTAATCTTAACTAAAGAATTTCTATACACATTAATTCTCGTACAGGCCCGAGAGCCGTGGCTCAGTGAGAAGACACTAGCTTCTCGCACCGGAGTCCCGGGTTCGCTTTCCGTCCCAAGCGAGAAAAATTTATTTCATTTGATTTGACTACAAATCATTTGAAATAAATAGGGATGGGGTCTGAATGGCCTTAGATGCCGAAAAAGACCTTAAAAAAATCATTGTGTGGTTTTATGAAACCACGATGCAAGTGAAACTTTTTTCGGATCTAAGGCGTTTAACTGAAAATTTTTAGAAAATTATTCAATTAAGGGTATTAAAATCGCGTTTTTAATCTTAATTTAATAATTGGAAAATGGGAAATTAATTGGCGTATGTTAAATTAAAAACTGAGAAAAATATTTATTTAGTATTTGAATCATTTTAAATTATTTTAAAAATTATATTTTATCAATTGAATAATTAAATCTCACAATTATTTTTTATAATTCGTCATATATATTAAATTTCAACTTTCCTCTTTTTGTCGTCATGGCTTGTGACGTCATAACTTGCAGCGTCACGGCTTGTAACGCGACATGCTGATAGAGAAACGAAAAAATTTGTGTCGATCAAAATAAAGTTTCACTTTAAAAAAAAAAAAAAAAAATTATCGTACAGTGAGGGACAATATAAAGTCCCACCCATGCGTTTTCTACTGTGATTATTTTATTGTTTTAAAAAAAAATATTATATTACTTTTAATGGAAACTTTCATGGTTCAAACCTAGAAAATGTCCAATAAAGATTTTCATTTCCTTTTATAAAAACAATGAAATAATTACAAGTAGAAAACGTTTTGGTGGGGCTTAATATTGACCCTCACTGTACAAGTGGTTTCAAAGTTCACAGACTGTCTTTTATATATACCGCTATAAGATTAAATCGATTTAGATTGATCAGATGAATTACAACTCAAATGTGCTCTCTTCTGTGATTCTTTTATGGATGGACCAATAATTAAAAATTTTTAGCTATTGCAGTTTACTTTTTGTTCACATCAACAGTTAAAAATAAATTTTTTTGTTAACACATATATATATATTATTTATTATATTTGTTCATTTATTATAATTATAAGACACCCCCCCCCTGACCGAGAGGTTACAGGTGTTGACAAATGTCAATATTGCCAGGGGACGCGCGTTCAAATCCCCCCACTAGAGGCGGATACTCTCACACCCAAGGTCACGATTACTCTTCAAAAACTTTAAAATTTTGTAAATTGTAATTTTTGGCTCTTCCGACTAAAAAGGTTGCCGACCCCTGCACTAGACCAACCCAGAGGGCAATTCAAAAGTTAAAATGCAGAGTTAATGATATTTCCCGTACGAATTTAAGATGAAAACACCAATGAACTCTATTATTATCCTTTTGTTGTATAAAACAAATGTATTATGCAAATAGGAACTATAGAGGGGGCACTTTAGCCTATAGGCGGCATACTCTTAAATCCGGCTCTGCGTCCAGCGCTAATTTTTCAAAGTAATATTTTATTTTCCTTTAAAGGATAAAAGTATTAGTTTTTATTGGTGATTCATATATAAAATAGAATAATTATCTCTTTTATCAGGGTCTTGGCTCACACCTGTTTGTCTTTCTCGCTCGACACCTGTTAATCTATTTCTTTAATTATAAATTAAGAGAATAAAAAAAAAAAAAATTCCAACACCTGCACAAACACCTAGGCGAAATAAATATTTTTCTATTCAAGTTTGAAAAATTCATCACAGAAAAGGATTCTGCTTCTCGCTCGTCTCAGGCTACGCGACGGGCCGGCTTGTTTGCTTCTCTCCTCGATATTGAATAATACATTTCCATTAATATGTTGATTATTTTCTGAATTATGTTTATTAATAAGAGTGTACGTTTTATTTTTTTGAAAAATACGATTGTTAATGGATGAATTTTGCAGGTAAAGGAGAGCAAATAAGCTGTACGGCGACGCACGAGGGAAGAAAAGTCGCTCGCTCTATTATACCCATGCATATTGATCAATTATTCACTCTACTTTTCACAAGTTCTAAATTTTCACTTGATTTCCATACACTTCGTAAAACAACGGGTAAGTTGATTAAATTTATTTTAAAAATTTATTTATTTCTCTTCCTTATACTTTTAGATAGAATTTTATGAAATTTCCTGAAAAATAATGCTTGGAGACTTTCTTTTATTATTGTATTAATACTTAATTTAACAAAAAAAAAATCCAAAGAATCTAACAAGGGGAGTGCATAGCCTTGATAACACCGATTTGAACGAAAATTTTTTTATGTGTAGTACTTGATGAAAAACGAATTCTGTTAAAGCCAGAGAACGCGCTTCTCAACGGTTCGTCTAAAAAAAAATGTTAAAGATTTTGCCTGCATGCCTTAAGCCGTTACTAACAATAACATTTACAAATGTCGCGATGGCTAGATCGGTAGGGCGCATTCTTTGTAAACAAAAAATCTCGGTTCGAATCTCTTCTTGTGCAACTATTTTTTTTTTTTGTGTAATTTATTTATTTATTTTTTTTTTTTTTTGTTTCAGAATATTTTTTAATATTAATAAATAAATAAAAAGTTTTTTTTTTAATTAATGGCATTTAATTTTCAACATGCTCCATATACTTAAAGAAAATTCGAATGCTTTCTGTCAAAAATATAATATAAGGAAATATTTAATATTATACTAGAAATATATTACTATTAATTGGACACATAAATAAATTTATAATAATATTTATGTTTTAAACAGTTGGGTCGTTCATTTTCCGAACTTTGAACATGTTACGACAATATTTTTTTGTGTCCAATTAATAGTAATATATTTCTAGTATAATATTAAATATTTCCTTATATTATATTTTTGACAGAAAGCATTCGAATTTTCTTTAAGTATATGGAACATGTTGAAAATTAAATGCCATTAATTAAAAAAAACTTTTTTATTTATTTATTAATATTAAAAAATATTCTGAAACAAAAAAAAAAATAAATAAATAAATAAATTACACAAAAAAAAAAAAATAGTTGCACAAGAAGAGATTCGAACTGAGATTTTTTGTTTACAAAGAATGCGCCCTACCGATCTAGCCATCGCGACATTTGTAAATGTTATTGTTAGTAACGGCTTATGGCATGCAGGCAAAATCTTTAACATTTTTTTTTAGAGGAACCGTTGAGAAGCGCGTTCTCTGGCTTTAACAGAATTCGTTTTTCATCAAGTACTACACATAAAAAAATTTTCGTTCAAATCGGTGTTATCAAGGCTATGCACTCCCCTTGTAAGTGAATAAAAAAGGTAATAGAGATTTTTTTTGGGATTCATATATCATTTGTAAATTCTCATTTCATTTTTAAACTTTTAATTAGATTTATAAAACATCCTTGGGTCCATTTTCATCTTGATTCAAATTTTGATATCAAGTACCCCCATGAATTTGATCAAAGGGTGATTTAAAAAAATATTTGCTAAAGCTAAGTCATGCCAAACATTTATTATTTCAAAAGATGTTTATCCCAATGCGAGGAGGCAAGATGATCGATCAATTCCATTTAGACACTCTTTTGTCTAACACAAAACGACGTCCACCAACTCTCCTAAAATGTGAAATCTTGGACAACACTTAACATCGTTATGAAGGAACTTTACAATCGTTATCCACCTTCATGATAATACCTGCCATTGAAAAAGGGTTCAACACTATTATGGGAGTTTTTAATTATAGACCACATTTTGTATTAATTATTTATTAAAAATAAAAATATATATACTGTACAACGACTACTTATTCTGCAGTCGTTTTCAAGTTCTGTGCACTTGCTCCGACTCAAGTGAACAAACCTCTAAGGGACCGTTGCGTCCATTTTATATATGAGGTCAGTGCCATCTACAGTCACTCCCATGAATTTAGACACAATCATCAAAGCAAGTGTTTATATAAAAAAGCATGGATCTGACAATAAGTTATTTAAATTTGATTTTTTAACATAGATGATACAAATTATTATTATTATTAAATTATTTCAATAATATTTATAATATAATATTAAGGTTTGATTACTGTATTATAAATATTATTGGAATAATTTAATAATAATATTTTGTACCAGCTCTGTTAAAAAATCCAATTCAAAAAACGTATTGTAACATCATGCTTTTTATATAAACTCTTTCTTTGATAATTATGTCTAAAGCGCCCCCATACGTTCTTTGGTTCGCGAGCTCGGTTCGGCTCGCCTCTAAACGAGCCAATCCGCAAGGGTGTGGGCTCTCACGAGCTGAGCCGAGCCTGGACAGATCCGTCTGGGCCTTCTAACAAACACATAGGATTCAACACTCTCCCTAAGGTCCTGCGATTTTCATATTAAAAAAAGACGATCTTTTGCATCGAACTAAGACCTGGTTTAGTAGACAGCCCACACCTTTTTTTAGATAAAGGTATTGATCATCTTGTCTCACAGCAGTAAGATATTTATATTAAGTAAATATTGGTCCTTTTTCATTTGACTGCCCCTTATATACATGTATATTAGGGTGTCCCTTATATGAGCAAAAAAAATTTTTTTTTGAAATACCGGAACGCATACCCTCTAATTTTTTTCAACCTACTAAGCCTTACTTATATATGAAATTTTATTCACCTACGTTGACGTTAACCCGTGCCGACCTGCCCGCAAAGTTTTTGAAAATAGTCGTTTTTGAGTATCTCTTGATATATACCTAGATTATCGCAATTAAGTAAGTATTAGATAGACAATTAAGTAAAAACAAATTCTTCCTTAAATGAATACTTCGAAAGCCTTCTAGGGGTTTTTTGAAATTCGGACCTTAAAGGCCCAAAATCGACATTTTAGAAAAAAATGCACTTTTTAATTAAATTTTTGACTTTCTTTAATTACGTTTAAACGAGATAAGATATCAAATTAATTCCTTCGGTACATTCTTCCTTAAATGAACACCTCAAAAGGCCTTTAGGGGTTTTTTGAAATTCGGACCTTAAGGGCCCAAAATCGCCATTTTAGAAAAAAATGCATTTTTTAATTAAATTTTTGACTTTCTTTAATTACGTTTAAACGAGATAAGATATCAAATTAATTCCTTCGGTACATTCTTCCTTAAATGAACACCTCAAAAGGCCTTTAGGGGTTTTTTGAAATTCGGACCTTAAGGGCCCAAAATCGCCATTTTAGAAAAAAATGCATTTTTTAATTAAATTTTTGACTTTCTTTAATTACGTTTAAACGAGATAAGATATCAAATTAATTCCTTCGGTACATTCTTCCTTAAATGAACACCTCAAAAGGCCTTTAGGGGTTTTTTGAAATTCGGACCTTAAGGGCCCAAAATCGCCATTTTAGAAAAAAATGCATTTTTTAATTAAATTTTTGACTTTCTTTAATTACGTTTAAACGAGATAAGATATCAAATTAATTCCTTCGGTACATTCTTCCTTAAATGAACACCTCAAAAGGCCTTTAGGGGTTTTTTGAAATTCGGACCTTAAGGGCCCAAAATCGCCATTTTAGAAAAAAATGCATTTTTTAATTAAATTTTTGACTTTCTTTAATTACGTTTAAACGAGATAAGATATCAAATTAATTCCTTCGGTACATTCTTCCTTAAATGAACACCTCAAAAGGCCTTTAGGGGTTTTTCGAAATTCGGACCTTAAAGGCCCAAAATCGCCATTTTAGAAAAAAATGCATTTTTTAATTAAATTTTTGACTTTCTTTAATTACGTTCAAACGATATGAGATATCAATTATCTCTCTTCGCTAAAAGTTTCTTTAAATAAATATCTCGAAAAGGTTTTCAGGGTTTTTTGAAATTCGGATCCTAAACCTGTATTTTGGATAAAGTTTCTACCGTAGGCTCTAGTTGAAATATTTTGAAAATTAAAATATGAAAATAAAACACTCGGTTATTGGTTCCAGGTTATTTATTAATTATAAATCAACACTAATTAAGTATTTTGGCACTAATATTTATATTTAATATTGGAAGATCATAATTTTTTTTTTTTAAATTTGAGCCTCTTGGGGCACCTCAAGATATGCTCGTATTAAGAAATAAAAATAGGGGGTAAATAGTAACATTATGGAACAACTTTTCCAGGGTAGCCCGTTTTGAAATTCGAAAAAAAAAAAAAAAAAATTTCGCTCCACCCTATTAGTCATATCCCGAGACGCCGCCCGTCAGGGCCTAGCGGAGGTTGGTTTGCCGAAGGCAACCCTACCGTCGCTAGTTTTTTCTATATTTCATTAAAAGCGATATTTCGGCGACGACAGCAAGACATCATGAGGCATATAAAAAATTATTTTTGAAACATTCTTTTTAACTCACCACTCTCTTCTCACGAATGACCCTCTTTTTCGTTATATTATAAATCCACTGAAGAAGGAGTGCCAATAAGCCTCCCAAACATTTGGAAATATTACCTTATGTTTAATAAAGAATTGCTGAATTACCAAACAGAGTACAACTGACAAATAACAGAACAGTTAGAGCGAGGGCGCGCAACTCTATCCGCAGAGCTTGTATGGCCATGTTTCGGAGCTAGTCGGCACGGGTTGCAGTGCCCCAAATATGCTAAAATTTTATTTGTGAGTATTTTAGGGGCAAATGAAAAAAACTAGGCCCTATGCGTTTCAAAATAAATACTTTGAAAAATAAGGGACACCCTAATGTATATATATAAATTGTCTTCCAACTTAATACTCCCGTAAAGGTGTGCTTTCTTCATAGAATCGCTGATTCAATGTTGATGCTTTAAGGCCAATTGCCACTAAGTGTGCCGGTACCGTGCGATGCCGTCGGCCATAATCGCTCAAACTGACTTGCTATTTAAATAGCATTGGAGAGCTGCAGACGGCTCGGCATGTCTAGTGGAAATCGAAACGGCCTCTCCAATGCTATTTAAATAGAAATTCCGTTTGAACGTTTATGGCCAACGGCACCGGCACGTCTAGTGGAATTGACCTTTAGACTGCCGCTTCTATAGCTATTTCTAGTTCAATGAAGATAGATATTTTCGGTGGGGGAAACCGCAATCTAGTGAGGGGGCGATTTCATCTTCCCGTTATTTGTAAATACAGTAATTCCAATTACACAGGGAAACAAACAAAAATTTGTTTCTGCGGCGTAAGCTTTTGAAGTCAATTTAGATAGCTTAGATAACTTTGTTTGAAGAAAGTACTCGGCCTCTAAATTATTTTGTTTGAATTGACTCTGGTTCTCATGATAAATTGGACCAAAAACACCAAACAAAATCTCATTCAAAACGTTCTTCTAACTCTTATTCAGGTCTATTCTCTAGAAACAGACGTTAAAATTTAAAATAAACAAATGGGTGTTAAAAAGTAATGTAAAAACAATCAGCGTTAAAAAATGCTATTCTCTAAATAAAGTTTTAACAGCGACGTTAACATGTTGCTTTTATTTCAAAGCTATCAAAATCATAACCTTACTTTTTAAGTTAAGGACGTCATTTTTATTTTAAATACAACGTTAAAATATTAAAGGCACCTCCTAGACCTGGCATTAATTTTTAACACTATTTACTAAATCTTAACGCTTTGGCTTTGAAGTTTTGCTTACAGTATAACAATTTAAGGCAAGGAAGTGTTAAAATGAATTAATGTTGTTTACAGATGTTAAAATTTAACGTTTTGCTTGGAGAATATACCTGATTGATATATTTTTGTTTCTTATAATTAATTTTATTATTTGTATCATTTGTAGCACTTTGTTTGAAATCATTTGATAATTTTAAAATAAACTTTTTAAAAAATATTCTCCTTTTTCTTTAATTTAATTTCCAGTATTAATTGGATTGCCTTTAATCTCAAAAAGTAGAGTCATTTCAACAAAAATATTATTTTCGTATTCAGGGGTCCAAAAATTACTTAAAATTGTTTAATCAGCGTTACCCTGTGTGTTAGTACAAATAATTTGTGTATTAATAATTAAAATTTTCTCATTTATTTTTTATATTATTCTTAAAAAAACAAAAAAATTAGTTTAATAAATGTCTTAAATAATATTTTAGATATTGTACAAACGCCATGGCAACAAAATTCACAAACCAATCAGAAACAAAGAGTTCTCAACTTCACTGTTGCTCTCAGCAACACGATGGGACCGAAAGCTGCTCAAGTCTGTGAAACTCAGGTAAAAAAACAAAAAAAACCTTCTATACCAAGTTGGCATCAATATGAATTGATTGATTGCTTTTTTAGGTGATGCTACCATGTAGCAAACCCGGAGAACTTTACGCGATTGACGTGGAGGCGGTCAATTCAGGCATCCCCTACGCAGACTCCTTCTACGTCACCACTCATTATTGTATAAGTAAAGTAGGCGAGAATGAAACGGGATTTTCGGTTTATTCTAATATTAAATATAAAAAATCTGTTTGGGGCCTTGTCAAAAGTAAGTTTCTTTTATTATTATTATTTCTTTATTTCAATAAAAATACTTTTGTTGTTGTTGTTGTTGTTATTGTAGATTTCATCGAAAAAAATACCTGGTCAGGTTTAGAAGATTATTTCGTTTGTTTAGTAAGAGCTTTACAAAATGAATGCACAAGAGGGCAGAATTTACGAAAGAAAGGAAAACGAAGACGAAGAGCGCCTGCTTGTCCAACAGCCATCGAAAATAATCCCCCGAGATTAACTATCTTGCCTCCTAATTGTAAGTTTAACAAGAGTCTAATCATAACACTCTGGGCTCCCTTCAAACACGACACTGACGTCATACTTGCCCTGTTTTTCTTATTTTTTTCTCGAATTGAAGGGGTCACTGGAACATAGTCATAAGCCACAATCCATTAGTTTCGAGATAAATTAAAGTTTGACTCAAATGTGTAAATCAGCCACTTAATTTAATTTAGAATAAGTTTCTTTATAAAAATGAACACTTGAATGTCTTATAGTAGAGAATGGAACATTCATTCGCCCGAGTTTAGGTTTTAAAAGCATTTATAATGGACAAGATAACGAACATGGGCTTATGGCTTTATTCACCGGAAATAAATTTGAAGGTGAATACCGTTTTATTTAACAAGCCTGTGAGTGTTGTTTATTGGAGAGGTCAAACATCCCATGGCTCCCGGAAATCGAACCCAGGATCTCCAGCCTTTGTGGGGCATAGGTGCATAGACGTGCTATCCATTGCACCAGGCCACCGGACCCTCGGCCTGCACCAATAAAACTCACTTCCCCTTATATGCAGTTAGTCTCGCGAGTTACTAACAAAGTGAAAAACTTTAAAGAAAAATTTATCTTATGACTGTGTAACTTGTATTTCCTATACAAAATTCATATCATTTTACCTTTTTTTTTTTTTTTTTTTGAAATTTTTTTCCCCTCCCGTGAAAATCATTTTACCTTATTTTTTTGGAGACTAATTAATATTAATAGTTCTATTAATTAACACACAGAAACGAAATGTATATATCGACGCTCTCAGTAGAAAAGTGGCAACTCGACTTTTTTCGAAAATCATTTTGTATTTTCAGTTGAAAAATATCATCCACAATTATATTAGAACGTCGATATGATGTATCCCCCCTAAAGCCTCGAAAAGAGGTGAGGGAAAAGGAATCAATAAATACAAATAATATTTCTATCAATTAATTATTTTATGGGTATCAAATCTAACGTTTTTGTTAAAGCATTTTCATAAATAGCAAGTAATGTGTAAATTAAGTAGATTGAGTGAAAGATAGTCACAAGCCACAAAAGGGAAGATGTGCATATTAAAATATGTCTATTCTCTTATCTTGTTGTAATTAGAGCTAGAACTGGTGCTTGTTGGGTGCCAAGAATCAGACTCTTCATTTTCACCTCCCTTATTCGTAGAAGTCGTTTGAACACGAGAGAAATTTTCATTCACTCCAGATTTCGACGCCATTTTGCTGTGGCTTATGACTATCTTACTTCTCAAATCCTCACTAGCTGGCCAAGTAGAGAACTTGCACTTATTATATGCAGCCAATTATTGTAAAATCAAGGAACTTCTTTGTGTGGTATTAAAGAGGGATATATAAAGAATCCAATGGCCTGAATATCTCAAAAATGACAAAAAATATGGCTTATGACTATATTCCACTAAGTCCTTTAATTGTCCAACACTGTTTTGATATCTCTCTGAGTTACAACAAAATTATCACCTTTTTTTTGAATGATGAAATTGATCATTTGCTTTTGGGCAATATTTTTACTATGAATAATAATAATAAATAAATAAAAAAGGAACTTTAAATAAATGTGATTATTTAGGGCTTGCCGGCAACCAAGGCCATTTCTTAGAATTCAATTGCTTCGATTTACATTTTTTGTTTTTCTCTTTTTTCCAGCCATCAGCCAACTCAACATAGAATCGATGCCGAAAATCAATTGGTCCATTTGGCTCTTGATCAGTTTGCTTCTAAGTTTATTTCTTATAAATATTTTCTTATATTCCAAATTATGGTCAATTGAACATAAACAAGCATTCAAAATTCCAGATATCGAAGACCTCAAGTAAGTCCAAACAATTCAATTTCTTTTTTTTTTTTTCCTTTATTTATTTTTTTATTTTCCTAGAAATCCACCAAAGACACCCGAAGAATGGCTCAAATTATTACAACAACAGCAAACGTTACATAGATTAGAAATGGATAGATGGAAGCAAGTCATCAAATCTGCGGTGCTTATTTTGAAAAAGGTACCCCATTGCTTGCTATTAGTAACATTCTCTTAACTTGGGCATTCCATCCTTAGAAATAAAATTATAGCGTATCAATAAATTTATGCAAAGTTTGTATACAAAAAAACAAACTTTTTTTAAGGTTTTTTTTCGGCATTGAGGTCATTTAGAGCAAGCAAACTCCTGATATTTCTACAGTCCGTAAAAAAAACTTTAAAAGCCGCGGCATTATTCATTTTGGTGTTGTCTAATGATAGGAATGCCTAGTAAGGAGATCCTTACTTTATATCATTCTTATTTGAAAACAATTTTTACTTTTTTTTGATAAATTGGTGGAGCAGCCCAAAAATTATATATATCCGAGTGTTCTTCACTATAATTATAAAAAACAAATAATGTTCAATAATACTCTATAGAGAAGGGTGAATAAATAAATCCAGAGCTGATATTCAGGCAATTTATTCGGATTAAATCCCTCCGCTATAGGTCAACGTTTCGGGGCTCAAACGGCTCCTTCTTCAAGACCATGCGGTATCGAGAAAACAATTCGCCCTCAATTTTGTCATAAATGATGTGGTTAGTTTCGCTACAAAACATGTGATAAAAGGCAATGGTGCCGAACGAAGAATGATGCACCATTGCCTTTTATCACATGTTTTGTAGCGAAACTAACCACATCATTTATGACAAAATTGAGGGCGAATTGTTTCTCGATACCGCATGGTCTTGAAGAAGGAGCCGTTTGAGCCCCGACCTATAGCGGAGGGATTTAATCCGAATAAATTGCCTGAATATCAGCTCTGGTTATTTATTCACCCTTCTCTATAATATCTACCAGACTGCCCCTATCTTCATCTCATAATACTGTATGTTTTAGTAAGGAAGAAAGAAAAGAGCGATTGCAGCTAATTTTATTTCGTTTATTTATCGCTTCAAGCCGACGTTTCGGTCAGATATACGACCATCATCAGTGCTGAAGCGTGTCAACAAAATTCCTCAAAATGTCGAATGGCACAATCGTATGAAATATTTTTTGCCATTTTATAAGGACCAACAGGCTATGCGAGTCAAGGTTAGATTGACGTCGGCTTGAAGCGATAAATAAACGAAATAAGATTAGCTGCAATCGCTCTTTTCTTTCTTCCTTACTACAAGATCTACTCAGCTATCCACCTCACTATAATACTGTATGTTTTATTTGTTTATTTCATCCAAGAAAGAAAACAGTAGTTTCTTTATACTGTATATGTATATATATATAAAACTTTTTTTTTACTATGTTGCAAATATTTCATCCTTTGGATATTTGAAGATCTTGGCGTAGAGAGTATTTTTACTGGATTCTTCATAACATCCTCAATAAGAGTGCAAAATTTTAACGGCGGTTTGATCAAACAGTCGGGCATTCCGCAATTTATATAGTTTATATAATAATTTTGAATTCGATAAGAGAAGTGGCTGTCAAACGATTAGATTAATACGTAGGAAGAGAGGAGGTCAGCCAAACAGGAAAGCCTCTATCAAATGAAAATGCCAAAACAAGAAAACATTTCGGCTTCATATATAAATAAACTGATGAGCATACGACATGTGCATTACATTGACATTGCCGATGTTCTCATAACAACTGAAGATGCCCTTATAGTCCAAGAGCTGGCGACGAAAATGGGCAAGAGTTTTCTGAAGGATAATATTTTCAGAATAGGTTGCATTTTAGGAATGGAAAGATACCCTAGAGTCAGCACTTCTAGTACCGGACCCTTTGGCGGGAATAAGCGCAGAAAGGTGTAATATTAATTAAGATCTCTTACCCTTCGGTAAGAGAAAGTTGTGTATCGTGCGCGTCACACTAGATTTTTTGTGTCGAGATATATTTAGTTTCCCTTAGCACCTTAGAAAACCACACCACTTGTTTATTATTATTTTGGAAAGTCAGCCTTCAGAAAACACTTTGGGTTACGATATTTTTTGACAGGGTTGACGCCAGGTGCCCCAAAATTCCGCTGTCTGACTGATAGATTCCTATTTTATATTCTATTTGCTCGTTGTTTACAAATTTTAAGCTTTCAGAAAACAGTTTAGAGATGCTAATAAATAATATTACACCTTTAGGCGCTTATTCCTGCCAAAGGCCTCGGTTCTGGAAGTGCTGACTCTAGAGTATCTTTCCATCACTAAAATGCAATCTATTCTGAGAATATTAGTCTTCAAAAGACTCTTGCCCATTTTCGTCGCCAGCTCTTGGACTATTATCTAATTAAAGCCGGAACGTTTTCTTATATTGTGATTTTCATTCGATAGAGGTTATCCTCTCTTCCTACGTATTAATCTAATAATTTTGAACTTTTCTCACAATCACTGGTATTCAATAAAATGAGGAAGTATTCCTTAAATGATCCATGGGGCGAGGCAACACCACTCGACAACACCAACACAGTTTCTACTATGCATTCGATTCATTGCTTGAGAGACAGGAAAGTGCCACACCATGGTGCGTTAGTACTAATTAATTCCTCGGTTGTTTTATTGACTCTATGGCATTAAAAAGAATCCCAAGTGGTCCGAACATACTTTTTCAAAAAAACTCAAATCTGACAGGCAAAAATAATATTTTCCTTTTAATCCAAATAATTTTCAAAACACCCGGAGTAATGGCACATCTAATCCTTTCTGTTTTACTAAATTTTAATTTACAGACAGAACTCTCTCTAGATGAGCTTCAAGAGAGTATTGATCCTTTATTAGTAAAAGAAGCTGCGATGCTTTTGCAAGAGCATGAAATAAGGGCTTCGTCATCATCATCACCATCAACACCATCAACATCAACATCGTCATCATCATCAACAACAACAACAACAACAACCTCAAATCCGGTGGACCAAACATCTCACAATGAACTTTAAAAATCTAGGATATTTTATTCTGCCACATAAAAATTCCTTTAAAGAAAGATTTAAAAAAAAAAATCATTTTATTATTATTATTTTTTTTTTTTAAATCTTTTTTTTTTTAATCTTTTTCCATTAGCTAAGGGGTGTGTGATTCAATCTTTAAAAAAAAACACAATTTCTTCCTATTTATTAGATTTTTTTTTAAAAGATAAATTATATAAATATATAAGTCTCAAAAATGCATTTTTAGCAGATATCTTTGTTTACGTTCTAAAAATAGATATATGCATGTTATTAATTATATTTATTTATATACAAAATATATATATATTTATATAATAGATTTCTGACTGTGATCAAAGGAGAACCTTTATTTTATTATTAGTAAAAGTTAAAAAAAAAAAAAAGTTATTTATTAAATATTTTCATATTATTGGTCGGATACTATTTTGTTAAATTCCTCCTCATTTTTTAAATTCAAATTTCATTAAGAAAGTGGAGGAGATTACGTTACGGGGGCAATCGAATGAATGAATGAATGAATGAAAGGAAAGATGCAATTTATTTATTGTTACGTTTGCTTTAAATCAGGAATGTTCAACCTTTTGGCTAGATTCTAAATTATATTTTTTTAGAAGAATTAACAATAAAGCTCGTTATTTTAATATGTGAAAAAGCAGGCAGCCAAAAATAAATTCCCTTTGAATGTCCACTGAGGATGGGTGAATAAATTTTACCCGAAACGTCTGGACATTCAAAGGGAATTTATTTTTGGCTGCCTGCATTTTCACATCCTTGTCTTAAGAAACGAGACAATATTCAGCGTCACCTTATTTCATAGATGAGCCTCAATTTTAGGGATTTTTTATTCACTTATTAAGACAAAATGCCCTGATCTTGCCAAATTTCTCGAATTATTGAATCATTATGAACAAAATTTATAATTAACAAAAATGGAATGCACTTGCCGCAGCTTTTTTAGGAAAAAAAGAGATATTTGTGTTGATTGATTGAAAACAAAACGGTTATTAATGCAATTTTAGAATATAACTTGGGGCAATTAAAGAGATAAGGAAAAAATTGTCAATCCGTTAGCTGTTTGCTCAACAGAGTCTTATTTACATTTCTTTTTATTATTTATTTAAGCATCAGAGGCCATTTAGTCCCCGTCTCTATTTATTTCATTTAATTGGTAGCCAATTCATTTGAAATATATTTTTATCCCATGAGACGTGATAATAATCCAATTCTCTTGTTTTCAATTAAATCATTAATCATTATTTTTTTTTCTTTTGACACCAAAAAAAACGAAAGCTTATGAATTTAAGAATATCCAGGATCCCAGGCCCATTTTTACAAATTATTACTATCAAGCTAATTTTCCGTGAGTAGCTTCATTTTGATGAGACAACGACCTATTTTCCCTCTTACAGCAATTCTTGATTGTGGTAGCTAACAGGAGTAGCAGGGATATAATATTTCAATTTGACGGTAATGAAAAAACCCATAAATAATAATAAATTTTTGAGAATGGTCAAATTGAAATATTATATCCCTGCTACTCCTGTTAGCGACCACAATCAAGAATTGTTGTAAGAGGAAAAATTGGGCGTCTCATCAAAATGAAGCTACTCACGGAAAATTAGCTTGATAGTAATAACTTGTAAAAAGGGGCCCGAGATCCAGGACAAGAGGCAAGAACTCTACCACTGCCCAGGGGCTTATATAAATTAAAAATGTATGTGGAAAAGAATTATTTATTTTTTAATTTAAATAACACACTCCAAGGGATTGGTGCGGGAGTGTTTCTATTTCTTTTAAATTTTATCTTATTCTATAATAGATTTTATAAAGTTGGCCCCACGTTGGGCGCCATTTATAATAGATGTGATGAAGTTGGCCCTTGATCGGGTGTCATTTATAATAAATATTATGCAGTTAGCTCCAGGATTGGATGCTATTTATGATGAATTTTCGTTTCCCGTTGCCAAATTGTCGTTGAAGATGGTTGATGGTGGGGGAAGGGTTCACACGCACACACACCCAAATGACAACACGAAATTTTTGGGTTAACAATTATTAATTAACACGTAATTGGTTTAATTCTTCTTTAAAATGATACAGTAATAATATGAATAACGATAAAAATGTATAACAGGTAACAAGTTGAAGAAACGTAAAAAATATTTTAATTTAGATAAAAAAAAAACTGGGTCATTAATTAACCAGAAAAAATTATGAATACATAAGGGTTATGTAATAAAAAAAAAATATAATAATATTGACAAGGGCTGTCGAATTAATTTTTGCAGGGCGCAAAAATATTGTGAATAACCAATATGACTTTACAAGGCGAGAGTCACAAAGCAATTGAATCGTGCTCGTGTCGTTCGCATGAGGCGACGGAAATTTTATACAAAAGTCGTTAAAAATACGTTAGAAAAATTTTAGAGAAAATAAACGGATTTTCTACTTGAGAAAAATAAATGAATTAGATAAAATAAAAAAATAAAAAATAATATTGAGGAATTTAGAATTGGAAATAAAATTAAATTAAAATAATTAATTTGCCGGTTACAATTCTAATTAAAATATTTAAAAATGATCTTTAATTTGTCACCAATTGTATTGTAAAAATTGCAATCTACTGTCTTCACTCTTCAATCTAAACAGCTATCTCTGTTTTCTGTATTTTTCAATTTTCAATTCCTTTTTTTTTTTAAATATCCTGCGCCAACTGCATTCTCTTAATCCAATTCTCTCGAGTTCATCTAAATCATTATCCATTATGTTTTTTATTTTGATTCTATTCGAAAATATGGGGATTGACTTCCCCGAGACTTTCTCGTATATTCTTTTGGGCATTATGTCTGGGTGTGTGTGTGTGTGTGAACACGATTGCTTAAAAACCAAAGCAGCTAGATCGTTGAAATTTGGTATATGCTCCTTACACTAAAATTGTAGATTTCTATCAACTTTTGGAGTAAATAAGTCACTTGGAAGTAGTACTTTACTTAAAAAGTTTTTTCAAAAATTTTGAAATTTTCAATTTTTTTGTTATATTATAATAAAATACTCTATTTTAAAAAGTTTTTATTCTTTGACATTTTTTCGAAAACTGAATAGTTTTTGAAATAATCAAAGAAGAAATAGAAAATATTCGTTAATTTTGATAAAAAATCAAAACAAAATCATACAGGTGTCATTAAAAAAGGGTAAATATAAACAAATGAATTTGTGATACAAATGAATTTGTTTATATTTGCCCTTTTTTTAATGACACCTGTATGATTTTGTTTTGATTTTTTATCAAAATTAACGAATATTTTCTATTTCTTCTTTGATTATTTCAAAAAACTATTCAGTTTTCGAAAAAATGTCAAAGAATAAAAACTTTTTAAAATAGAGTATTTTATTATAATATAACAAAAAAATTGAAAATTTCAAAATTTTGAAAAAATTTTTAAGTAAAGTACTACTTCCAAGTGACGTATTTACTCCAAAAGTTGATAGAAATCTACAATTTTAGTGTAAGGAGCATATACCAAATTTCATCGATCTAGCTGCTTTGGTTTTTAAGCAATCGTGTTCACACACACACACACACACACACACACAGACATAATGCCAAAAATGGTTTTTTTGGACTCAGGGAGGTCTAAAACGTGGAGAAACATCAAAATCTCGAAGTCGAATTTTTTTACGATTACATAACTTTCTCTATACGAGAAAGTAAAAACGAGTTTATCAACAAAGAATCCTTATTTCTAAGAATACACATTATTAGAACGGAATTTAAAGGGATGTAGAATATATATATATATAAATACTATTAGTTTTCAAGTAAACAATGGCCATTTGGATACCAAATGGCTTAAATAAGAATGCCTGGACCCCCAATAGATATATTTACAAATAACGAGTATCGGCCTAAGTTGCCGAAAAGACTGTGTGAATGGGAAAAAAGTGTGAGTGTTTAAAACAAAAAAGTAAACAAACGAATTTCGTTGGAGCGACAGGTTGAATATCCCTGGTTTAGTTTTTTTTTTTTATATTTTCAAAAAGGTGCTGATGTGTGTGCAATGCATCCCTTTCTCGAAATGTCCTCAATTAAGGATTGTTTTGTGTGCTTATGCTCATTATATATTGATTGTATTATTCAAAATTTTTTTATTATCCTATGGATGGTATCAATCAATCAGTTCCATAAGGAAAAAAAAAAGAAAATCATGTCTGTTCCTGTTAGTTCCTTAAATAATAATAAAATCCTCCTCAGCTAATCTTTCCACTCAGGTAAATAGATATCATTTCATGTTTTTTTTTTTTATTTATATATATATAATGCGTATATATTTTTTGGTGTATTTTATAAATAAAATGTATATATAAATCAATTATTATTTTAAAAAAACGAAATTTTTAATTCTGCTCTAAATAATAATGCATATACAGGGCGAAATAAAGGTCACATTTGAACGTTTGACCCACAAGCAAAACAAACAAAAAGGCGTTTTCTGCATTCTACTTGAGAGACCAGGGAATTTTACCCCAACGAGTTTGGATCAAGTAAAGGCTGTGGCGCATTATTTGTCGTGATCCAGCCTGTGCTGAACGGCGAACGACTATCGCCTTTGATTGCCGGTCTTTTTTTGACATTAAATTTTAATAAAATTCCTAAACTGCTGTCTCAACGATTAAAATATTCTCAACAGCAGCTGGATGCCGGCATAATGTTAATTTTGTTCTCCAACAAAAACAAAGGATCACCGGAATAAAATTCCCGGCTTTCTCGCAATGAATTCAGCAAATTGCTCTTTTCAAATGTGTCTGTCATTTTGGAGAAACCCTGTATGTAAATATATATTTCAATAAAGAAATAAGTCTGTCTTTTAAATGAAATTAATAAATTTTATCGATTGAGCTTTAAATAAATGAAATTACAAAAAAATGGCTGTAAAAAAAAAAAAAAATAGTTTGCTGCACTTTTATGATGATCAAATAAAAAAAGAAACGACTGTCAAAATAAAATTAGAAGTATTTTTGTTATATTTTTTCAGTAGATATATATATATATAAATATACATATAAGATGTGCATTTTCATTAATTAAACCCCCTGTATTGACAACAGAATGTATCAATCATTATTATTCCATTATTTATTTAAAAAAAAAAAGCCAAATAATTGTTAGTATTATATACTATTATATATATCTTTATCTATTGAAAATATTGTAATTACAATTTTTCTTTAGAAACTTTGTAAATTTGTTTGTTTGAAGTGGTTTTTAGCACTGTTATTATTATTATAGTAAAATTGGATCCAGAGATTACAATTTGAAATAATTTAATTATTTTCCCTGTTTTTATTTATTTGATCTCCTATTTGTTATTAATTAGGCCGAATGCGCACAGAAAGAGAAAACATCCTGAGCTGCCAATTTAAAATTGTTGCGGTATGCTTGCTTGTATAGTGACTATATTAACTATTATTTTTAACAATTATAAACAATATGATTGGTTTATTTATTTTCCCATTATTAATATAAACAAAATGTTTATAAATATAATTTCGCTTGCATTGCCTGTTCTATCCACGCTGAGTAAAATTTTATCTAAAGGAAAGTAAAATTATATTTATAACATTTTGTTTATATAAATAATGGGAAAATGACTAAACTCATGACATTGTTTATTATTAATGAAGACATGCATTCTTAAAAGATAAGCATGCATTCTCTCCGGGGCGAAATTTCTGATTTTGTGTTTTCTTGTCTGCGTTCGCCCAGAGTTGTAAAAGAAGCAAACAAAATGAAGATTTTTTTATTTAGCTTTTTCTTTTTATTTCTCTTTTCGGCTTTGGGGCTATTAGAGGTTTTAATGAATTACATATATATATATTTGTTGATTTACCTGGAGACGTTCAATGCGCTGGTACCTCGGGGTCTCCCATCCGAGGTTACACCGACCTTGGCATAGCTCAACCGCAAGATCATTTTATTATTTTTTATATTAATAGAAAAATAGAGAAAGTATGATTATAAAGAGACGCATAAATGTCACGTGTTTTAAATTAAATCAATCAACAATACTTAGAAAAAAATTAATTTACAATTTCAAATGAGCGTTGAATCAGCTCAGCGCCTCTGTGAGTGGCGCGCATTTTTGAGTGACGTCACAGTGAGGCGATCCAGCAAGCCACGCCCACCCACCCACCCCCACACACACTTGGAGCAATAAATAACAGATTATCAAATAATAAGGTCAATATTTATATCTTTTGAACGAAACGGGATATTTGAATGCAGCTTTTTGCATTTAAAAAACAAAAATCCCTAAATGGTTTGGAATGTGTTATTGAAACAATAAAAGATTTTTTTTTAATTTAAAAAAAAAAAAAAAAAACACTTTTCAGCTAGAGAGGCCATTTAGGGGTGATTAATTTATTCATATAATTGAAAATACATTGCTGCCGAGGAACATTCCAAATAAATGATTTAAAAATTTTATAATAGAGTCAGTTATGAAGGCCCATTTTATATGGGCGTAGCCAAATAAAAAAATCCCCTTTATAAATAGGCCTAATTCAAATGATAAGATTTTCATTTTGCCACAAATCCTTTCTCTCGTTATAATGACAAATGAAAATATAAGTTAGAATTAAAAATAAAAGGAAATTGATAATAATAATAAGAATTAAAAAAAAAAGTGCAGGAGATGGATTTGAACTCGCAAAGTTTGGTAGAGTGAGGATGGAAAAAATATATTGGACGACTACTTAACCAACTCAGCCAACTTTGAATTCATTTATATTAAGAAAATTTAGACCTTATAAGAAACTTAAAATTAAAGACGTATTAAAAAAATTTTAATATAGCACATATGATATATCATTTTTAATTACTTTTTATGCGGATTAATAATTTATAATCAAAATGTCAAAAGAATGGATAGTTTTCAAATAATTCAATGGACAAACATCAGATTGTTTATGCCTTTATGTAATTAAACCAAAAACTCTATCTAACATATGATACATGTCATTAATTCTTGAATTCCCCCTGATTCCAGAGAACTAAAGCCCTTTTAATTATATGATCTAATTTGGGAGTTATTGGCGATCAAAGTTCCAAGTCTATTTTCGACCTTAATGACATCAAGACTCAATTCTATTGTATTTTCGAAAAAGCTTATTTAGCATTATCTGATCAAAACCAAATTTTTACCAGAGATTTATAATTAAAAAATGAGTTTTTTTCTAAAGTTTCATTGAGATTGGTAAAGAAATAAATAAAATATTGACTATTTTGTAAATTGACTTTTAGAATTCGGAATCCCGGATGGGTAAAGAGAGCGATCTATGAACCGGGTCTAGGCTTGAACTTGAGATTCCGAATTGTAAAACTCAATTTACAAAATAGTCAATATTTTATTTATTTCTTTACCAATCTCAATGAAACTTTAGAAAAAAACTCATTTTTTAATTATAAATCTCTGGTAAAAATTTGGTTTTAATCAGACAATACTAAATAAGCTTTTTCGAAAATACAATAGAATTGAGTCTTGATGTCATTAAGGTCGAAAATAGACTTGGAACTTTGATCGCCAATAACTCCCAAATTAGATCATATAATTAAAAGGGCTTTAGTTCTCTGGAATCAGGGGGAATTCAAGAATTAATGACATGTATCATATGTTAGATAGAGTTTTTAGTTTAATTACATAAAGGCATAAACAATCTGATGTTTGTCCATTGAATTATTTGAAAACTATGCATCCTTTTGACATTTTGATTATAAATTATTAATCCGCATAAAAAGTAATTAAAAATGATATATCATATGTGCTATATTAAAATTTTTTTAATACGTCTTTAATTCTAAGTTTCTTATAAGGTCTAAATTTTCTTAATATAAATGAATTCCAAGTTGGCTGATTTGGTTAAGTAGTCGTCCAATATATTTTTTCCATCCTCACTCTACCAAACTTTGCGAGTTCAAATCCATCTCCTGCACTTTTTTTTTTAATTCTTATTATTATTATCAATTTCCTTTTATTTTTAATTCTAACTTATATTTTCATTTGTCATTATAACGAGAGAAAGGATTTGTGGCAAAATGAAAATCTTATCATTTGAATTAGGCCTATTTATAAAGGGGATTTTTTTATTTGGCTACGCCCATATAAAATGGGCCTTCATAACTGACTCTATTATAAAATTTTTAAATCATTTATTTGGAATGTTCCTCGGCAGCAATGTATTTGCATAAACAATCTGATGTTTGTCCATTGAATTATTTGAAAATTATCCATCCTTTAATGAAAAATGATATATCATATGTGGAATATTAACATTTTTTTAATACTTATTTTATTTCATGTTTCTTATATGGCTTATTTTTCCCTAAAAAATTTAAGTAAAGCGTGGCTCAAGTGGCAGTGGCGTACCGAGGGGGGGCGAGGGGGGCGGTCCGCCCCAGGCCCCGAGCCGTCATAGGCCCCCATATATTTAAAAAAAAAAAAATTTAATGAAAATTTCCCCTTTGAAAGGCCCCGGGGCCCTCAGGGCTCAAGTAAAAACAAAATTTAATGAAAATTTCTCTTTGAGAGGCCCCGGGACTCTTGGGGTTCAGGGATATACGGTATTTTAAAAATATTTTTGTGTATGGAGGAGAGAGATATTTAAAGATGACCACCCCCCCAAAAAAAAATTCAATATAAGGCCCCCCTCTTCTAGTTCCGCCCCAGGCCCCCAAATGCCTCGGTACGCCTCTGACTCTAATTTGCCTAAAACAGATTTAATTTAATTAATTGTTTAATTTAGTACAGTTTATATACTCGTGAAACATTTTAATTAGAATAATATAAAATTTTTAAAAAATCAGAGCCCTTGGGAGGGGGGGGGGGGAAATTTATGGTAATCTACCTTTGCTATTTTCAGGCGTGCTTGTCTGGTGCTGCTATCTGGTGGAAACTTAGAAAATTACAAATGAACTCGCTATCAAAAAGGATATAGCCAAGTACTGTACATGTATTTATTTTATACTCCATTTCGGAGATTTCCGGGATTTCCGGGTTCGGACCCCAGGCAGTCCGATGTTTTTATTTAAGGCATTTGGATACCAAATGGCTTAAATAAAAATACCTGGACCCCCAATCATGGGCGTAACTAGAGATGTGCCGGGGAGTCCTGCTCCCCCAGAAGTCTCGTGCCCCCCCCCCCCCAGAAAGCTCCTTACCCCAAGAAAAATTGAGAAAATATGGGGCTTTTCAGGCCACCGGAGGATAGCTGGTCCCATGTCCCCCCCCCCCCCAGCCAAATTCTCTAGTTACGCCCATGGTGGTCTTCAAACAATTTGAAAGCAAAATGAGAACAGCATCAAAAAAATAATTGATTTTTGAATTTTAAGAGAAAGTAAAAATTAATATGTCAAAATAAATTTGGAAAATCGATTTTTAATCATTTTCAGAACGTTTTGAGACTAAAATTTCATTGTTTGTGCTTGAATATTTTATATACTAAGTTATTCAATCAATATCAAGGCCTAAGGGCCGGTTGCTTCATCCTGGGTGAGCTTGTTAGCCCCGACTTTTTTTGTAGTGCAGAAACCCACTTCAGTTTTATTTTTATAGTAAAATATACGATATTTCATCATTTTATTGCTAAAAGAAGTATTCTAGAAGTACATATATTTGTTATTTTACCTTATATTCTACTTATTTTCTCAATAAAATGATGAAATGTTGTATATTTTATAAAATATGTTATAGGCTAGGGCCCGCTTGCATCAGATCTCGTCGCCATATTTAGCCCTGAGTTAACCTCACTTTTGAGTAATTTGATATAGATATATGGGGAATTGGAGCCAAGGTCCGGGCTAAAGTTAGCCCAGGCCCAAAGGTGGGGCTAAGATTTAGCCCTGGGTTGACACGTACGAACATGTATTATGAACACAAGCATCCTAACTTCACCAATATAAATGTAAAAAATAATATAAATGCAATATGGAATCTACCGTTTTTTTTGTTATTATTCATTTTATGTCAATCAGGATTATACTCGTATATCCAGGATATATTGCAAGTTGTTGAATATTCTCCTAACTTCATCTAAGGCATTGCACATGTCTTGTTAATAAAACTATTTGTTTTCAAATTGAATGCAAATTGATATTAAATATTTATATGAATGTTTTCAGTTGATATTACATCTTGTTAGGTGAAAATAAAAGGTATATTTCTTTTTGAAATTATCTTTATTTGAGCCACACAGCTGGCAATTTGTCAAAATAGTTGTGAAGATTGGAACAATTGACTAATTGTTATGTGATCTCTAATAAATCTTGTTTATTTTTTTGAAAATTTTCAAATTTTAGCAAAAAAAAATTAAATTCTTATATTTAAATGTATATTAATAATATTTATTTAAATTATGGGTGATAATATCAATTTTTATTTTTAATAATTTTTATAAGATGCCTTAATGGAGTTGCAAACTTCACAAACAGAACATGATTTGTTCCCCCGGAAGAGGGTTTCTGCATTACAAAAAAAGCCATTTAGCCCGGGGCTAACAAACTCACCCAGGATGAAGCAACCGGCCCTAAATGTGTTTATTTAATTAAAAAACAATAAATTAGAAAATGAAAGAGGCAGTTAAAGTTTGAAGATGTGAAAGGCAATTAATAAACCCCCATTTTATGTGGTCGTAGTTAAATAAAAAAATGTCTATAGCTTTATAATTGATTGAAAAGACCAGATTTGCATTTTTCCACAAATCCAACGAAAAATAAGAGAGATATAGCGACTTTTTGAAAAGCGAATCTGCGCGTGAATAAAAGCCTAGACGAGAGTGAAGCGAGGCTCCCTGGCTGCACTCGGGGCGCAGATCGAATTTGAAAAAACAAATTGATGCTCTCCCAGCATTTGAAATTATTGACAAATTGATTGATTTCATCTTTTTATGCTTTTATAAAATTTTATTCGAAACTTTTTTTAACTATAAGAATAAAAGAATGCATATTTATCTATAAAAAATTCAATCCTTTGAGAAAAAAAATAAAATTTCAAAATATTTTGTCTTCAATCAAAGAGATGCTTATTTCTCATAAATATATTAAATAATAAAATCCACCCCTTTAGACCTTTAGTTCAGTGCTTGTACTTTTTGAGTCGCGGCCCCGTTGGGAACCAAATAAATATCTCACGGCCCTTCCATTTTTTTTTTTTACTCTTGCCTATGTGTGTTCAATTTTAAGCATGAAGGAATTGAGTTAGGAGGGTGAAATTTTATCCCTCCTAGGGCGTGAAAATAAGCTTTTAATCAAAATCGGCCAAAGAGTACTAGTACTTTACTGATGTAATTTTTCAGTTTTTTTTTCGATTTTCTCAAAATTCGCTCTAAAGATTTTGATTAAAATCCAAAAATCAATTATTTTTTAGATGCTCTTTAAAATGTATATTCTCATTTTGCCGTTGAAATCTTCTGAAGACCACTTTACTCTTGTTCTTCATAGGAAAGATAGGTGAAGTGGTTGCCATGGTAACAAAATTTAAATCTTACTTTTTAGATTAAAATTCATATAAATCAATTATTTAGATGCCCTTTTAAAAAGTACATCAGTAATATTTTGTGAAAATTGTTTTAAGTACTCAAATCAGGGGCGTATTTAAGGGGGGCCGAGGGGGCCCGGGCCCCCCCGAAATTTCCCAAACACATATACATATATAGGGATATACAGACATAAGCGCAACAAATTTTTCCGCAGGATGGACAACTTTGGTTCCGCAATAGAAAAAAATGTTCCACAAAAAAATTTCGTGTGAAAAAAGTATAGTTTCTTAAAAAAAAATTTTCCTCAGAAAAATTTTTTGAGTTCGGCCCCCCCCGAAAAAAATTTCTATATAAGCCCCTGACTCAAATCATTTCATCTAAATTAAATTTTACACTTTGATATTTAACTACCCTACAGTAATACACGATCGAAATATCGCTTGTGTTCAAATAAATATAACAACCATGTGATGATAAAGAATTCAAAGATTTTACATCTTTTCATTTATTTGGCAATATTCTCTGTTACTCTCTGCTTAATTAATTTTTAATTTTTTTTTTTCTCTTTCAATTTTTATAATTCTTGGAAATGTCCAAAAAAAAAAACAAAAAAACAAAAACAAAACATAAAAGCTATTAAATTATTATTTTTAAAAAGACAAATCATTTTTCTTAGAAAAGAGAGGAAGGGGGAGGGCGCCTGGCGCTTTTTCTCCTCAACAACAATCAGAGCGGCGGGGAGGGGGGAGCCTGCAACTCGCCGCCCTCCCCTCCTTTGGTCAATTTAAGAGCCCGGAAATAATTAACATTGGGAATGAATAAAATCTTGATAAATCAAATGTCTATAACTCGGAAACGGCGCATCCAATTCGCATCGGATTTTTTGTAATGAGTTTAGAATTTACTAGAGAATATTCACATGCAACTAAAATTGAATAATTAAGAATATATTTTTTCTTTAATCTAACCATCCGTTCAACCAATCAAATGATAGTAAAAAGGATCATCGTTCCATATTCTCTGAAATTTTCCCTTTTATCTGTATATAAAATTTTCATAAATTTTTTTTTTACTTTCCCTTGACCCATGGGCGTACCCAGGATCAAATCTAGGGGGGGGGGGGCATGGTCGAATCATGGTCGTCCAGATTGTGGCGTAGCTATTTTTTATATAGAGAGGTAAAGCCTTCGAATTAAAGGCCTAAAAACCCTCTAGTCCTAACAAAAAGTATCATTTCCCGTCGCCATCCACCAATTTTGTTTCGTTTCATCACTTTATGAACATTTAATTTTTTTTTTTGTTGCTTCTAGGGGGGGGGCAGCTGCCCCCTCTGCCCCTCGCTGGGTACGCCCATGTCTTGACCTATATACGAAATATATAGAGAGAAAGTATTTTTTTTTTATTTCTCTTTATTAGCACCTCCAATCCCCCCCAGTCCCAATTTTTATTAAATAAACAAATATATAAATTTTAAATAAATGCCATAGGGGTTGTGTTGTCCACATTACGTAACGCGTTAGGGGATGGAGAGGTCTGGCCAGAAAGTTACTAATTGTGACAGGGGGTTTCTCTGAGTGTGGCAACAATTCAAAGTTGAATTTATAAAATTTAAAAAAAAAAAAAAAAAAGGTCGAATGATTTTCACAACAGGGAAAAATGGAATGATTATTTGAGTCACGAGGGATACTACTAAAAAAATCTGGTGTGACTGGCGCACAGCACACAACTTTCTCTTACCCTTCGGTAAGAGAAAGTTGCGCACTGTGCTGGTCACACCAGATTTTTTGTGTCGAGATATATTTAGTTTCCGATAGCACCTTAGTTTCAAACTTGCATTTTAAATGTTGACTGCTTCAAATAAACTATGGTTATTTTTCAAAATTTTAATCTCATATTTGGACATTTTATACACAATATAGAATCGTAAATAAATACAAAATTTCATAAGAAATGGAAAAAAAATTTTAAATGCCTAAAAAGTTCTAAAGGGGACCCCCTTTTGAATCGAAATTAACATACAAATCCCTATAGGAAATTAACATTAGGCCTATGCGAAGATAAGGTGGAAAGGGAATTTAAAAAGAGTAGAGAGAGACGATAATGTTTGCAAGTGAGAGAGAGACATATATGTTTTCTTTGAAACAATTAAAGACACAAATAAAATAAAAATAAATGGGAATTTAAATAATAATTGATTTTTAATCTAATAAAAAGAAAAAGATTTAAATTCGGTTACCATGGCAACCATTTCTATCTTTCCTATGAAGAACAAGAGTAAAGTGGTCTTCAGAAGATTTTAACGGCAAAATGAGAATATACATTTTAAAGAGCATCTAAAAAATAGTTCATTTATGAATTTTAAAAAAATCCTTGGAGGGAATTTTGAGAAAATCGAAAAAAACTGAAAAAGTACATCAGTAAAGTACTAGTACTTTTTGGCCGATTTTGTTCAAAAGCTTATTTTGAGATTCTTCAAAGGTACCTAAGTTAAATATAAAATTTCAATCCGCATAGCTCAACTCCTTCATGCTAAAAATCTGTCAACACACACACAGACCAATTTGCGGGACCCACTTTTTTGGACTCAGGGGACCTCAAAACATGTATATCCATCAAAATCTCGACATCGAATTTTTTGACATGATCCAATACTTTCTCTCTCTATATATATTACAATATATAGAGGTAAGAGAAAGTAAAAAAGGAGTAAAATGATATGAATTTTGGAATTTTGTATAAGAAATTTAATTCGGGGGAGGGGGTAGTTCTGACATTATATTTGTAGATGGACATGTCGCGAAAACCACTTTTTACTTTCTCTTACCTATGTATATATGTAATATATATATAGAGAGAAAGTATTGGATTCATGTCAAAAATTCGATGTCGAGATTTTGATGGATCTTCACGTTTTGAGGTCCCCTGAATCCAAAAAAGACTGGTTTTCGCGACATGGTCTGGTCTGTGGGTGGGTGGGTGTGTGGGTGTCAATTTTAAAGCATGAAGGAATTTAGCTACGGAGGCTGAAATTTTATATTTAAGTTAAACACCCCCCGGGACCGGAAAAATAAGCTTTTAATCAAAATCGGCCAAAGATTACTAGTACTTTACTGATGTACTTTTTCAGTTTTTTTCGATTTTCTCAAAATTCGCTCTAACGATTTTTATTAAAATTCAAAAATCAATTATTTTTTAGATGCTCTTTCAAATGTATATTCTCATTTTGCCCTCGAAATTTTCTGAAGCACCACTTTACTCTTGTGCTTCATAGGGAAGATAGGAGAAATGGTTGCCATGGTAACAAAATATAAATATTTTCCCATACTTATAAATTTTACATCTTGAATTCAAATGTTCCGTACTGCCGGGAACTAAATACATGTCGACACAAAAAATCTGGTGTGACAAGCACAGTACA
This sequence comes from Euborellia annulipes, assembly GCA_023213315.1. Taxonomy (NCBI): domain Eukaryota; kingdom Metazoa; phylum Arthropoda; class Insecta; order Dermaptera; family Anisolabididae; genus Euborellia; species Euborellia annulipes. The sequence continues at coordinate 25,671 of JAKCPI010029274.1, read as the reverse complement.
CAACTTTCGATTACCGAAGGTAAGAGAAAGTTGTGTGCTGTGCGCCAGTCACACCAGATTTTTTGGATTCAGGGAACCTCAAAACGTGTATATCCGTCAAAATCTCGACATCGATTAGTTTGAAATTTTGTATTACTTTTCTGTAACTCAAAGAATTGTAATAAGCATGCAGGCTTTTATTTTTATAGTTATTTATCAATAAAGTTTTGAATTATTTTAAATTTTATAAAATTTGAGTAAAAAAAAAAGACAAAGATCAATTTGACGTTTCATTCAAATGATGGAGATGTCAAATTTATTTTTCGATTTCGATCGGCGTTCAGAGTACAGACAGGGAGCCCAGCGTTGCCCTCTTCTCGCTTCGTTTCGCTCTTCAGAAACTCGTTTTTTTTTAGATGCACTTCAAAATGTAAATTCTCATTTTGTCATTGAAATCTTTTGAAGACTATATTACTCTCGTACTTTATAGGAAAGATAGGAGAACTAATTACTATGATGGCAAAATATAAATATTCTCCCATGTTTATAATTTTTTTTTTTTTTTTTTAAACATTCACACTTTTTTCTCATTCACACTCACACTCACACACACATTCACACTGTCTTTTCGGCAACTTAGGCAATTTAAGACTTTGACGATAACCGTTATTTAAGAATTTATCTATTATTGGGATCCAGGCATTCTTATTTAAGCAATTTGGTATTATAAATTTTATATCTTTTACATCTTGAATTCAAATGTACTGTACTTTCGAAAACTAAATATATTTCGACACAAAAAATCTGGTGTGACCAGCACGGCGCACAACTTTCTCTTACCGAAGAGTTAGAGAAAGTTGTGTGCTGTGCGCCAGTCACACTAGATTTTTTTTTTCATCAATGATAGGCCTACAGTCAATTTAAAAAGGACTTTAATAGATCCGTTAATTTATATGGAAATATATTAAAATAGGCTTTTCTTTTGAATAAATTAATATTAGAAATTTATTATGAATTAAAATAAAATTTCGCATTTGATAATAAATGTCGGGTATAAATTTGTATTAAAAATATTCTCCCACTCCATAATATATATAATTCATGGCATTTCACCCCCTTTGGGGAAATATATATTTGAATAAGAGACAAGGAATTCATGGTATGTACTGGTTTTTAATGACATAATTTTTTGGAAAAAAGTGACATAGTCTTGAAACTATTTATAAAAAAAAAAAAAATTTTTTTGATTTTGAACAGAACAATATTATGTCTTTTTTAAAATTTATAAAAAATCATAATTGTGATGTTTATTCATTGTATTGTGAAGAGAATGAATATGTAACCATATGAGCAGTGGCGTACCGAGGGGGGGTGGAGGGGGCGGTCCGACCCAGGCCCTGAGCCGGCATAGGCCCCCAAATACTGTATTTATAAAAAAATTTAAATGGAAATTTCTCTTTGAGAGGCCCCGGGGCCCTCAGGGCTCAAGAAAAAACGAAAAAATTTAGATAGAAAAAAAAAAAATTTTAATGAAAATTTCTCTTTGAGTGGCGCTGACCCCTTGGGGTTCAGGGATATACGGTATTTTAAAAATATTTTTGTGTATGGAGGAGAGAGATATTTAAAAATGAGCACCCCCCCCCCCCCCAAAAAAAAAAAAATTCAATATAACCTTACACCTCTGGTACAAAATGTATAAAGGCCCCCTCTTCTAGTGCCGCCCCAGGCCCCCAACTGCCTCGGTACGCCTCTGTCAAGTGGTTAATCAGTCTGCCAGCAATCGATAATTTTTTCCATTCCCACGTAACCAAACGTCGCGAGTTCAAATCCACCTCCTGCACTTTTTTTTTAAAACATATTATCAATTTCCTTTTATTTTTAATTCTAAATTCGAAAGAAATGTGAAATAAATTAAAAAAATCAAACAATATAAAAAATACAAAAAACTTTTATTAAAATTTCTCTTAAAAAGAGAAAGTAACTTTTTTTTTTAATTGTTAACTACATTGCGTCCATAGGCGCCGGAACTGGGGGGGGGGCAAGGTGCATTGCCCCCCTGGCATCCTATAGGGGGGGGCAGAGGGGGGGCAATATGTCTTATTTTATTTCATTTATTTTTAAAAATGATATATTTTTACTTTTGAAAAATAAAACCTTCTAAATTAAAAAAAATTAAAAGAGTAAGAAATTCATTTTTTTCCAAATTTTTGATAAGATCACTACCAAATTTTTTTGAAATTCGGTCGCTAAGTACCACAATTCATCATTTTTGTAAAAAATGCATTTTTTCCCAACACTTTTCTTCTCTTCTCCATCTCTATATATATAAAGAGACTTGTGACTGACTGACTGACTTACTAAGTGATGACAACGCCCAGCCTAAACTATAATACCTATAAAGTTGAAATTTGGCATGTAGATTACTTTTATTGCGTAGGCGTCATTTAAGAAGCGAATTTTCGAAATTCATGGCCCCAACCCTATCCTCCCACCAGCCAAAACAGATTAAAACCCCTAATTTATTTAATATTATTAGAATTTATATAATTTTAATACACATAATCTATTTGTGAGATTTAATAATTTTTTTTGAAGAAAAGAACTTCCAGTGAAGGCGTAGCGCTACGGGCGGCAAGTGCCCCCCGACAATGGCATCTGCTCCCCAACTTGTTTTATTTTGAAGAATGTCATTATATTTTTAAAATTGAGTTTTCAAAAAAAAAAAATCTGGTGTGACTGGCGCACAGCACACAACTTTCTCTTACCTTCGGTAATCGAAAGTTGTGTACTGTGCTTGTCACACCAGATTTTTTGTGTCGACATATATTTAGTCCCCGACAGTACGGAACATATGAATTCAGATGTAAAATTTATAAGTATGGGAAAATATTTATATTTTGTTACCATGGCAACCATTTCTCCTATCTTTCCTAAGAAGCACAAGAGTAAAGTGGTGCTTCAAACAATTTTGAGGGCAAAACGAGAATATACATTTGAAAGAGCATCTAAAAAATAATTGATTTTTGAATTTTAATCAAAATCGTTAGAGCGAATTTTGAGAAAATCGAAAAAAACTGAAAAAGTACATCAGTAAAGTACTAGTACATCTTTGGCCGATTTTGATTAAAAGCTTATTTTTCCGGTCCCGGGGGGTGTTTAACTTAAATATAAAATTTCAACCTCCTAGCTCAATTCCTTCATCCTTAAAATTGAACACACACCACCCACACACAGACAGACCATGTCGCGAAAACCACTTTTTTGGATTCAGGGGACCTCAAAACGTGAAGATCCATCAAAATCTCGACATCGAATTTTTGACATGAATCCAATACTTTCTCTCTATATATATATTACATATATACATAGGTAAGAGAAAGTAAAAAGGATTAAATGATTTCTTTGATAGAAATACCAAGATCAATTTTCCAAATGATTGCTAGTTTTATAAATAAAATAATAAAATTTAGAATATTCTGGGACGGAGGTTTTCTTGAAAAAGCTCGATGAGCCGCAGTGGCACCATCAGTAGAGACGGTGGGTGCCACTGCGGCTCATCGAGTTTTTAATTAAAATAATAAATAGAAGAATTTCGATGGCTGAGTGGCAATTATTAGAATCAGGAAGATGTATGGCAGCCAGCAAGTGATAAAGAAACTATTTGATTATCGTCGACGTTTCGGGATCACGTCGATCCCATCTTCAGGACGTTAAACTGTTATTGTATATTATATAAATACTTATATTTGCACTGAAGATGGGATCGACGTGATCCCGAAACGTCGACGATAATCAAATAGTTTCTTTATCACTTGCTGGCTGACATACATCTTCCTGATCCTAATTAAAATAATAAATATGAATAAATAAAATATTTTTATATAAATTTATATTTTTTAGTATTAAAAATTTTTGTTTTGTATTTTTTTTATTAAATGGGTGTGTGTGTGGGGGGGGGGGGAACGTCATACGATTAAATATTTTCAAGGGAGGCGTTGTAACATAAAGTTTGGAAACCAGTGCTATACACCAACCATACTTAAGGCTGTGGCTAACAGGTGGGGACTTAATTGTGGCGCTCACTGTACAACTCTGAGACAGAAACGTTAACCGTGGAGAGGAAAGAAGAAATGATATTTGAGGTTTTCTAATAAAAAAAAAAATAATTATATTTAAGTGTTTATTTATAATAATAAAATGACATTTGTTTTCTTAATAGAGACGTTTCCAAGCGCTGCTCATTTCTCGCCAGGCTTATTGAAGACGAGCGTGTAGCCACACTTGCCGCAATAATGCCGATCCTCCATGGCAGCCATGAACACGCCGGCGCCGCATTGCTCAGAAGAACATTCACGTCGGAGGCGGTGGATCTTGCCATTCTCATCGACCTATATACAAATTGAAAGATTAATTTTTTTTTTTTGAATTGGCATTTAAAACTGAACATTTCTCCTATCTTTCCTATGAAGCACAAGAGTAAAGTGTGCTTCAAACAATTTTGAGGGCAAAACGAGAATATACATTTGAAAGAGCATCTAATAAATAATTGATTTTTGAATTTTAATTAAAATCGTTAGAGCGAATTTTGAGAAAATCGAAAAAACTGAAAAAGTACATCAGTAAAGTACTAGTACTCTTTGGCCGATTTTGATTAAAAGCTTATTTTTCCGGTCCCGCGGGGTGTTTAACTTAAATATAAAATTTCAACCTCCTAGCTCAATTCCTTCATGCTTAAAATTGAACACACACACACACACAGACAGACAGACCATGTCGCAAAAACCACTTTTTTGGATTCAGAGGACCTCAAAACGTGAAGATCCATCAAAATCTCGACATCGAATTTTTGACATGAACCAATACTTTCTCTCTATATATATATTACATATATACATAGGTAAGAGAAAGAAAAAAAGAAGAGGAAAAAAATGGTACCTTGTAGAATTTAAGGCAAGCGAGCTTGACCTTCTTCTTCTTATGTTTGATTTTCTTAGGTGTCGAATAATTCTTCTTCTTTCGTTTTTTGGCGCCTCCTCTCAATCGGAGGACTAAATGAAGGGTCGATTCCTTTTGGATGTTATAATCTGACAATGTTCGGCCATCTTCAAGTTGCTTGCCAGCAAAAATCAATCGCTGTTGATCGGGAGGAATTCCTGAAAAAAAAAAAAAAAGATCTGATTAGATGCAATTCACTATTCAAATTACTCCAAAGATCTAAGCGATATTATTCAATCCCCCCCCCCCCCCCTATCCAATCAAAGCCATTCAGTGATAATCGTTAGAAATGGCTTAAGACGTAGCTGCAGCAGGAGATTAAATAAAAAGTTTCGACGTTTCAGTTGCTAAGCGCGACCTTTGTCAGGACAATTGTTACAATACAAGATATCCAGTTAATTGGTCGTGCAGTTTAGAATAGTTTTCACTAATGTGGCGACTCCTTTCATTGTTAGAGACTTCCCTCTTTGTTATTGATTGCCTTGAGACTCTGTTTTTGTAAAAAGTTTATATATTATTATTATTTTTCAAACTAAATAAATTATTTGAAAATAATGGATTGAACGAGTTTTATATATATATATAAGAGAATCTACTTTTTGAGGAAGTTTACTCGTCTTTCACTTCAGGTGGATAAGGTGAGTTATGATTAAAAACAAAATGTTTTTTTTTTGTATTTTGGGATTTTATTGCGACTGTTTTTTTGCAGATTATCACAGTTTCGGGGTCAAATTCCCCATCTTCAGGCTGAAACAACATACACATATATCATCACAATTTTGCTCACAAATGATGTCAATTCTTTATAATTGAATTATAGCGTTATAAACAATAATATAATAAAGATATATAATTATAAAGAATTGACATCATTTGTGAGCAAAATTGTGATGATATATGTGTATGTTGTTTCAGCCTGAAGATGGGGAATTTGACCCCGAAACTGTGATAATCTGCAAAAAAACAGTCGCAATAAAATCCCAACATACAAAAAAACATTTTGTTTTTAATCAGAACTCATCTTATCCATCTGAATTGAAAAACGAGTAAACTTCCTCTAAAAGTAGATTCTCATATATATATATATATATAAATAAATTATATTTTATCTCTTGTACAAATTATCAATTTATTGAAGTTGTTCACTTCAACTGGTGACCCCGACGTGATCTCAAGATGGCAGAGCAAGAAACAAGGGAAATTTATCGCGTTTCAGTTAAACTCCCTCCATTCTGGAAAGTTAATCCGCCGGTCTGGTTCAAGCAAATTGAATCTCAATTCATCATCTCTGCTGATTCAACCAAATACCATTGTGTAGTGGCGGCAATTGACAGTGATGTCCTAATGGAGGTCAGTGACATCATCTTCCTTCTCAAAATTTATATGAAACTCTTAAAAAGAGGCTGATTGATCGTTTCATTGAATCTGATCTAGTTAGAATTAATAAGTTGCTTCGAAGTCTGGAATTGGGTGATAATACGACCCTCTCATCTATTGCGAGAGATGAAGGAATTAGCCCAAGATAAAGTCACAGACTCCCTTTTAAAAACAGAGTCGCAAGGCATCAATAACAAAGAGGGAAGTCTCTAACAATGAAACGAGTCGCCATACTAATTATTCAAAACTGCACAACCATCTGCAACAAAAATCGAGTAAATCTCCTCAAAATTCCTCCAAATATCATTTCTCGGGCTGTTCCTACAAATAAGTTTTATTTAATTGATTAATTTGTCGACGTTTCGGTTACTAAGCGCGACCTGAATATTGAAACAATTGTCATGAGGAAGGTCGTGCTTAGGCAACCGAAAAGTCGGCAACTTAATCAATTAAATAAAACTTTTTTTTTAAATCTCCTGCTGTTGCTACGTTTCCTGTACCCTTTTTAAAAAGCTTAGGATTTTTTTTCTATGTGTATATTTTAAACAATCATTTTGCCAGGGTATTATTATAATTGCTATTTCTTATAGGAACATTATTTGATATATGAATTTATTTTATAAGTTGGGGGGCCAAACGTCCCAGAGCCCGGGATCTCCAGCCTATCTGGGACATCGGTGTTCTTCCCTTTGCACCAGGTCACGGGACCTGACCCTTGACCAACACCAACACCAACAACAAATACTCATATTTCTCTATTGGCCTATATTCAGGGATGGGCGTTAATCAGTTACATGTATTTGAAATACAAGATATCAAATACAATATTAATTGGTATCTTGTAACTCGTTACAGAATTGGCAAAGTAATTGGTATCTTGTATTTCGTTACATTTTTTAGTAATTGGTATCTGAAATTCGAGATACCAAATACTTTTTTTTTTTTTATTTGCCGCAGTGTAATAAGTCTTGCAGAGGGAGCTGAAATCTTTTTAATTTATTTAATATTACTGTATGTAATCGTCGTGTGGGTTCTGTGCTCCGGATCTTAGTAAAAACCAGTAACGAGAAGTCAATCAATCCGCCAAATTTTCACTCTTCGTTAAAAAACTTTTTGCTTTCTTCTTTCAACCAGCTCTGAACGACTAAATCTTTGTTCTTCTGCCCCAGTTGAAAGATTGTTTTCATTTGCGGGTTTATTCATTCTCCATCAAGGTCCAGATTATCCGACAAAACTTTTGAAAACTTGGTTTTTGAAACCTTTTTATATTTTTATAAATAAATTTTTTTAGTGTCATGAATAATTTTATTGTTTTCGATTTTCCAAAGGTATTCTCCAATATAAGTTTAGCTGCCACTTTCCTAAACTAAATTTATTTAGGGTTCCAGATAGAGCCCTGCACGGGCCGATTTTTTTTGGCGGTCCGTGTCCGTATTTTTTTTACTTCCCGCCCGTACCCGGCCCGTAATTTTTTACCATTCTTCAGGCCCGCCCGGAATTTTTTCAAACCCGCCCATACCCGCCCGAGATTTAGTGAATGAATGAACGAATGTCTAGCAATTTTTAAATAAAATTTCATTTGCATGCTCGTCCGCCCGAACCCGTTTATTTAGACTTGCTACCCTCCCGTATCCGCCCGTAATTATTTCATGGCCCCCAAAGCCCGCGGGCGGCGGGAACGGGCCTACGGGCCAACCCGTACCCGTGCAGGGCTCTAGTTCCAGAATTACCCCTCCAAAAAGTATTTTAAAATCAAGGAAAAATTTGTTTGTAATTGGATTTTCAATGTATTTGAAATACGTAATTGGTATTTTGTATCTCGTTACACAAACCCGTGAATAATTGGTATCTTGTATTTCGTTACAAAAATCTGAAGTAATTGGTATTTTGTATCTCGTTACTCAAAATCGAGAACTTGCCCATCCCTGCCTATATTCCTCTACTAAGAGAATCAAAGGGTGAAGTTTTTAAAAGAAAAATTCCACACTTGTCAGTCACTAATTGTTTAAATTTTTGTATATTTTATAGATGATAAAATATATTGGTTTGTTTTATGTAAAAGTAATAATGAAAAAGATTTAATAATCGAATATTTATTAATTGAAAAAGGCAAGGAAAGTTAGATATTGCAGTGAATAGATCAAAGGATCTCACTATTAGGCGTATTCTCTAAGCAAAAACCTTACAAATTCCATTCATTTTAACACCACTGCTATTCTGAAAGCAAACACTTTAACACCAAAGCGTTAATATTTACTCATATATAGAGACCGGAAAAAAAAGCATAAAAAAATGGAAAAAAAAGTGCTTAAAAAAGCATAAAAAACTTGAATAAAAAGTTGTTAAATAAGCATAAAAGTTGAAAAAAAAGCATCTCATAAGCAATTTTTACTCATACCAATGGCGTATACAAATTTTTTTTTTAAAGAAACTAAATTTATTCCGCCCCGCCCTGAGAAAAATTTTGTTTTTGCGGAACCAAATTTTTTCACCCTGCGGAAAAAATTTTTTTTACAGGGCTATATTTTTTCACCCTGCGGGGTTTTTGGAATTTTTTTTTTTTTTTTTTTTTTTTTTGGGGGGGGCGCCCCCTCCCCCTTATATACGTCCCTGGTGTATGCGTGTGTGAATGGGAAAAAAGTGTGTTTTTTAATAAAAAAAAAAAAACAAAAAAATCATAAATATTCGTAAAATAAGTTCAAATAAGCACGAAAGGGAAAAAAGCATGAAAACTCAAAAAAAGCAAAAAAGCATAAAAAATGCAATCTCAATGCACTTAGTTTTTCCTAATTCGTATAGAAATTAAATATCTAATGGCTGCTTATAAAATTGAGCAATAAGCATTTTGCTTAAAATCCGGTCTCTACTCATATATATATTTCACGTCGTGTTTGTTTAATCCACAAACATGGCGGCGTCTTTGACCAAAAAGTGAGGTTATAACTTTGACAGCTGAGAAGTAATAAATTTGATCTGTCAGAAAGGATTGGAATAATTGAATAATAATTGAATTTTATTATTTTACTTTTTAACATCCAATTTAAAAAATTAAATTTTAATGCCTGTCTTTAGAGAATTGTCTTGTTTGTGAGATGCTGGTTATGGATATGTTTTATTTGGCATATGAGAATATTCCTATTATTGGTAGCCAATTTAATTTAGAAATTCGGAACGGGAAGCAAATCCCTAGTACAAGCTTGGGGTTCAGGAGACAAGAAATAAAATTGAATTCTTACCCTCCTTATCTTGAATCTTGGTTTTGACATTTTCAATAGTATCTGAAGTCTCAACTTCTAGGGTGATGGTCTTCCCCGTTAGGGTCTTTACGAAGATCTGCATGCTGATGGAAGTTTATACTAAAAAAAAAAAAAATAAATAAATTCAAATTAAAGTCTTCTAAAAGAAATACATGTTGATCCTGGTGAAAATATTTTATAGAATAATCCCAATCACATATATTATTGGAACAAAAGTTAGTGGTAAAGCAGAAATATTTTTATAATAATGTCTCTGTTCCAGTTAATTTAGTTCCATATAATATAATGATGTATCTAGAGAGTGAAGTTTTTGAATTTCCATTTTTTTTTTTTTTGAAATATAAGGGTGCTTTTAAAAATTTCACGTGGTGTTGTTTGTTTAATACACAAACATGGCGGCCAAAAAGTGAGGTTATAACTTTGACAACTGACAATCAAATATTAAAATAGGTTATAATCTTGAGTAAAAAATTCATTCAAAATACGAATTGAATTTTTTATCAAGAAAGGGCTGCAAAAGCAGAGACTGGAAGTCACATTTTTTCCTTCAAATATTTTATTGGGTCTCAAGAAAATATATATACATTACATATATAGCTATATGTACTGATGCTCATCATCTATCGAGACCGAAACGTAGGCACAATACAATATTAAAAGGAAAAAATAACACAAACAAAATAAAACCAAATAATATTATAAAACAATGGAAATTCAAAAGCTTCGCTGTCTGAAAGAAAATAAAACTAGCGCCCCCGGTTGCCATCGATACAAGAAAATTAAAATTAGGCCTCAGTAGCTGAGAGGGTTATAAAAAAAATATAAATTTTTCAAAAGAATAAATTTTATTGACAATTTGAATACAAATAAATAAAATGCAATTAAACAAGGAGTACAGCGTTAATGCAGCCATCGTTCTCCGGATGGTTTGTCACTTGAGCGTATTTGCCCCAAACGACTTTGCCCGCTTGTGTGACCAATCCCAATTCACTGACGTTCACTTCAACGACTGTTCCTTTTGTAATCACACCCAACGAGGTGAACATCGCCGAGTTGGGATTCTTCTTCACGCCAATAATCGGAAGATAGAACGTCGCCTTTAATTCTGGATGTGTGACATGAGCCTTATTAAATCTCAACGCCATTGGTCGAATGAATCGTTCAAATTTCGGTGGTTTTCTCGTGAATCCCTCGCCGACATACGTCACTTTGGTGACCATTCGTTTCCAAGCTTTTCTTTTTGTCTTGCCTGTACGTAAAACTTTAAAAACTTCAGCGTCCGCTTGTGCTTTAACTTTCGGTATTGGCACGTCCCATTTGCCGGCCTTTTCTTTTCTCTTCTGTTTAATCATATTTGATAAGACTTTCGCTCTGGATTGTTTGCCACGATCCAATAAATATTCAGGCAAGGCTTCCTCTTCGATTTTATCTTTATTCGTTTTCTTTGTCAATTTCTCCTCGTGCATTTTGATTTTCTTCTTCATTTGGATCTTCTCCGAGCGCCTTTGTTTGTTGTACATTTTAGCCTTGAGGCCGCGCAATTTCTGGGCCTTTTCGGACCTCTTGTGGCCCTCGCGGGCCTCTCGCTTCCTTTTGCGCTCATAATAATCGAGACGGCGCCCGTAGAGTTTCTGGTGACGTTCAATATACTCGTTTTGTGGCATTTTGAGAAATTATCTAAAAAAAAAAAAAGAAGAAATGAAAAAGTGAAAATGAATTTCGTTTAATAACAGAAAAAAAAAAAAATTGAAATACATTCAGATTTGGGTAATAAATTTAAACTTACCAGGATTTTAACTTCTTTAAATTTAATCTTCTTGCTATAATTAAAAAAAAAAAAAATATCTCCTGGTAAATTCTTAGTCATTTCTCCTTTTTTTTTAAAGATATTTCGCCTGCTGAGGTCATTATTTGAAATTGAATATAATATTTAAGTTTCATTATATCGATGTCATTCTTGCGGTCTTACAGTTTTCTTTCAAAAGAATAAAATAGATTTTATTTATTCGGTAGAGAAAGTGGCAAAAGTTAAAGACCACACAATAAATAAATGTGATTATTTCATTGTTTTATTATTATAAGTTACCAGAAATAATGTTATGTAGAAAAGATGTGGGTCGGCTTTCAACTTTTGGCCTTCATTAAAAATAAAGTAGAATTCAGTTTCTAATCACATATTAACCAATCACAAAATAACCATTTATTGAGGGATATTCTCGTATGTTGCATATCTCAGAAGGTATTTATTATCTCAATAAATAAATTGTTTCCAATTTTGGTCAGGTAACGTGCACATGACATGGTTTTGGTCTCAATGGAACCCTCATCAAGGCTAAGAATAATTTTATTTTTCAAACATATATATATGTGGGCGTTTCAAAATAAAATTTTTCTAGCCCTTGAGGATGATTCCATTGAAACTTAAACAAACCATGTGCACAAATTAAATTTCTTAGAAAAAATAATAAAATATTTCAGAAATTGTTTTATAGCTGCTTTTAAATTGAGATCAAAGCTCTACGAGAATATCTAAGAAATTTGTAACTTGTTATATATCATTTATTGTTAATTAAAAAAAAAGGTGATTATTGAATAAATAAACAATGAGATTTTTGTTTACTATTGTTTGTTTTAACAATGATTTAAATTTTGAAGAATTTTATATTGGGGAAATAATTTTATGTAAAGAATTTTATATAGCTTGAAGTAAAGGAAATAATAGTATTTGTGGATAGAATCTATTGGAGATTGAAAAAAGAATAAAATAAACACTCACCTATGAAATAAGCTTTAAAACAAAAATTCACACATTTTTTTTAAAACATAATTAAGGCATGGAAGAATCGCACAAAAACATGTTAGCCTTAATTTCTAAAGAAAAAGTATATAAAATTCTTTATATAAATTATTTTACTTTCAAATACCCAAATCTGAATGATAAATTTTAGTTTAAAACAGATTGAAAATAAATAAAATATTAATTCAAAGTTGATAAGAGAAAAACGTGGTCGGGATAAAAAGATTGCATAAAATTTGCTAACGCGATTTTTAAACAGATCTGAATCAATTTTAAATTGTATTTGTTAAATTAGAATATTAATGCAATTCCAAAATATTATTAATTATAGAATTTTTAGAAAAAATAGAAAATCTCGACTCACCTATCGTCAATGCATGCCAATAGAGAAAACTTGCTAATGAAAGAGAAGCAAGACACGAATGCCTGGCTTCCGGTCATGAAATGGACACTCACTACGCAAGTCAAAACAACTAAGTAATTTATATATTTGATGTTTTTATCATTCCATTATAAAATATATGTTATTTTAATTTATTTAAAAATTATTTAATATATTTTTTTGTTCTTAAATGGGCAAAATAAAAGAAAAAATATTATTATATTGGTAATCAGGTTTTATAAGTTTTGCAGTTTATACATAAACCGAAAAACTAAAACAAAAAAACAAAAAAAAACTCACCCCACCCAAAAGACAACAAACTAAAAATAAATTAAAAAATTTAAAAAAAAAACAAATCAAAATTATATTACAAAAAACAAAAAACTTTACCACAAATAATCATTTAAAAACAAAAAAAATCAAATTCAAATCAATCAAAAATCCAAACACCTTTAAATCACTGAAAAATTTAACTACAAACACAAATCACTAATGAAACGAAACCAACCCAAAACAAATACTTTAAAAATTTAAATTTCAAAAAAAAAAATTTAAATATTATAAAAAAAAACAGAAATTATATCTAAAAAATAAATAAAATCAAAAAATTCCAAAATTTTACACCACCCGACACAAAACTTTTCCAAACATTTTTCATATCAAATCACCAATTTTCTCTCTACCCAAAAACAAAAAACACCAAAACTTTTTCACTCCCCAAAAACAAAAATTAAAAACAACATTATTTATAACAATTAAAAACCCCCAAAACCATTAAACAAACCTTCTAAAACATTCAAACAAACAAAACAAACAATCAACTTATATCTACATTTAAAATCTTTTAAATTTTAAAAAAGAGACAAACAGACACAAAAAAAGACTTGAAAACGAAAAACCGACAAATACCATCTCCCACAAAACAAGCTGAGGAGGAGAAAATCCACCAAAACTCTCTTTTATTTATTTATTAACATCTTTTATTCACCTTCTCTCATCCATCCAAAAAGAGATCTCCAAATTTTAATTCAAATTTTTTTTTATAACCATAGAAAAACCTTTTGAAAGAACAAATTAAGAAAAATTAAAAACAAACATTTTCTCTTTATCTATTATAGAAACCAAAACAAATATGACTTTTAAATATTTTAAAATCTAGAGTAATAGACTCACCACCTGTCAGATTTCACTTTTCGGGCCATATATATTCTAAAATTAGTTTTCCATACGTTTAGTTCCTTTCAGAAACCTAAAAAATAAAACAAACTAAATTTAATTATTTGATATTAATTAATTAAAGAAAATAATAAATATACTTACAAATGAATTGATAGCTGTAGGTTAGGTTTCCATATTTAATTTTTAATTTCATTTTTCAATTATTTTATCAACATTTTGATTATATTATTCACTAAATAAAAAGAAAACAACATCGTCAATGCTCTAAAACATTAAAAAATATACATAAAACTTTTAGCTGTTTTTCCGGGGGGTTGGTTTTACATTTTAACATCCCAGTTTTATCCTATAGTTTTATACATTATAAAACCTTATTACACCCGAAAAACTTGCCAACTCTGTTGGTAATCAACTATACTTGTTATTTTTTTAATATTCTCTCTTTTAAAAATCCTATAAATTTATTCTAGATCTAAAAAAATTAATGATCAATACAAGATTGTTTTTTTATAATTAATTTAGTTTATTTTTACTTTTTTTGAAAATACTTTTTAGTTTTTTCCATATTCCAAAGTTGGTAATTCTAACTCACTAGCGCCATAGCAAATTAAATTCCCACGTTTTTTTTTAACCTGTTAAAAAATCTTTTTATTTGACATATTAACTTATTGAATAGTATATTTATTTAATTAATTTGGTATACATTATATTTTAAAAAATGCCTAAAAGATTTAACTGGAAGTCAAGACAACAAGCAAATGTCTCAATAGAAGAACCAACTTCCCAGGTATTTTTTTTATCGTAAATTTAATCATTCATTCATTCATTATTTTATTTGATTATATTTCCAGATTGTTGTCAATTTTTCTGAAGATAAATCCTCACACTATGACGAATCAAATCCTTTAATTTTACCATCAAAAAAGAGAAAAACTAAACAAATTCAAACTCAAGAGGCGACAAAAAAACTTTTAAGTAAAAAACAAAGAAAAAGACTTGAACAAATTGTGAAACAGCGTGAAAAAAAAGATAAAGTAAGATTTATTATTAGGAATAGTAGAAAATAAGACTTCTCTAATTCTAATTATTAAAACCAAACCATTGAGATGTGATTTGTTTTTATTTCTTATCTCTGATTTTTATTAATATCTTTTCTCTTTGATTAAGTATAGTTATAAAAAAATGTATATTTCATTAGCAAGATCCTAAGATTGAATATTTTTATTATAATTAAATAGTTCACATAAATGATTGAATTTTTATTTTATTTTTTCAAGAGAGCTGAATTAATAGAATCTCTCGTGCAAATACAAACACCACCAGAACTTTTAAAAAAGCTTACTTCAATTACAACAATACAAACCAAAGGAATTAGGCGATTCCAACAACAACAAAATGAACAAAATGATAAAAAATATACAAAAAAAGATGATGATGATCAAGAAGAGGAGGATGAGGAGGAAGAAATTGATGAATCAAATGATGAAGAAGAAGAGAGGCCAAAAGAATTAGTACAAACTATAAGTAAAAAGGCTAGAAAACAAAGGCTTGCTTTTTTAGCTAAAAGAAATGCACAAGAACCAAAAAATGATCCCAATATTGTTGGTTTTGAGGTAAGGATTGTGTTATAATTGATCTAATTAAATAATTTCATTGAAATGTATTTGATTATTATTTTAAACGGTTATTGCCATTTAAATTATTATATGTAGATAAATTTTTTTTTATGGCTGTAGAGATTCAATCAGGATTTAAAGGTCGTTACAGCCAGAAAATAAAATAAAATTTGTATTTGTTGAATAAAAACTCTGCAGAGCACGGAAAAAAGAACACAACTAGTTTAGGCATGCAGGAACTTATTTTATTTGTATTAAATTAAAGACAGCAACATAAACAAAATATTAATTACGAAGTTATTTACATTTTTAAACCCATTATTAAACATGCATTGTTGGGCAATATAAATTAACTTAGTTACAACAACATGCATACATGCATACCACCACACCACAACAGTATTTAAATTTTTATTCGTCGACGTTTCGGTCGCCAAACACAACCTTCATCATGGCAATTATTGTTAAATATACACCATCTTAGGTATTTTTATAATTAATGCAATCAAATATACAATTTCTTATTAATATTTCACACATCTGAATTCATATGAGTTGTGTGTATCATTGAATCAGAGAAGCCGCGCAAGCAAGTTAGTAATTTTTTGTAAATATTAAAAAGATTTAATAAGAAATTGTATTGTATATGATTGCAACTGTATTAAAAAAATAGGGATTAGTGTATATTTTTACAATATTTGCCCTGATGAAGTCGTGATTGGTGACCGAAATGTCGGCGAATAAAAAAATTAGGTTAATCTTTACTATAGGACTCGAAGCCACCCAGGGGCGCTGGCTTACACTTCACTAGTTCACTCTTTTGATATTATTTAACAAGACATGTGAGTGTTTTTTATTGATGAGGCCAAACATCCCATGGCCCCTGGGAATCGAACCCAGGATCTCCGCCTTTCCGGGGCATAGGCGTGCTATCCATTGCACCAGGCCACCGGACCCTCGACCTGCACCATTAAAACTCACTTCCCCTTATATGCAGTTTGTCGGGCAAGTTACTAACTCGTAACGAAAACGTGAAAAACTTTAAGGTGTGCGTCTCGGGGTGCTAATTTTGGGACTTTCCAGCGGCCACAATTTTGAAGCTATCGACCTCAATTTTTTTTAAATTAAAGCTATTTAAAATATCTACAACTTATAGAAACCCTTTTTTGATTTTCAAAAAAAAAATTTTTTTTTAGATTAATCGCATTAAATAAAAGATATTTAAAAAAAGGAGCTCTATAAGTTGTAGATAATTAAATTAGTAATCATTGTGTTAAAGAATAATTAATTTTTTGCCTTTAATTAATTAGCTGGAAAGTCTAGAATGAAATGGATCAAGTTGCGTGTATTCTAATGGGGGAACACTAACGCCATCTGGTGCCGCCTCGAGTCAATCGTGTTTTAACGGTTTTCCGAGACGCGCACCTTAAAGAAAAATTTTCCACTTATGCGCCGCTTGATTAACTAGTAGAGGGACAGATATCTGGATCTGCTCTAACACACTACTGTAAGCAGCAAAGCCCAGAGGGCAGCGGGGTTAAGTTATAGCTAAATAAATATAAATATTATTATTATATTAGCTAAATATTTAGCTATAACTTAACCCCGCTGCCCTTAGGGCTTTGCTGCTTACAGTAGTGTGTTAGAGCAGATCCAGATATCTGTCCCTCTACTGGTTAATCAAGCGGCGCATAAGTGGAAAATTTTTCTTTAAAGTTTTTCACGTTTTCGTTACGAGTTAGTAACTTGCGCGACTAACTGCATATAAGGGGAAGTGAGTTTTAATGGTGCAGGTCGAGGGTCCGGTGGCCTGGTGCAATGGATAGCACGCCTATGCCCCGGAAAGGCGGAGATCCTGGGTTCGATTCCCAGGGGCCATGGGATGTTTGGCCTCATCAATAAAAAACACTCACATGTCTTGTTAAATATATCTATGACTCAGTTAAAGTCCGAATCGAGGTATTTTGAATACTATTATCTTATTCAAATAATAGATCTCGAAAAATATTTAGCCTTTGATATTAGCCGAGAATTCCCTAGTTGTTTTATATTTTTTTTAATCTAAGGAAACCGAACTGCGACCGAAGGACAGAAACAATTAGGTCGGGACCCCTGCAAGTTGTTTAAAAAAAAAAAGATTATTACCTTAACCTGGCCTCGAAGCCACGCCAGCGCCCCCTGGGTGGTTTGGAGTCCCTATAATAAAGATTAGCCAAAAATTATAATAAATACAATTTTTATTTAATTTTTTGGCCTCAACGTCCTTCGAATCCGGGCTAAATATTATTATGTTCAATGATGTCGAATCGCCCTCGGGGGTTGGTGTAGAGGTTAGAGTGCTAACCTCGTATACCAAACGTCGCGGGTTCGGACCCCAGGCAATCCGATGATTTTATTTAAGCCAATTGGATACCAAATGGCTTAAATAAGAATGCCTGGACCCCAAATAAATATAATTATTTATACAACGGTTATCGTAAAAGTCTTAAATGGCCTAAGTTGCCGAAGAGACTGTGTGAATGTGTTTGCGAGTGTGAGTGTGAATGAGAAAAAAGTGTGTGTTTAAAAAAAAAAAAGATGTCGAATCATGCTCAATTGTGTTTTGCCTCCACGGTGTGCGTTGACCCATAGAAAAGCTTTGCAAAAACAGTTTTAGGCACGATTAGTCAAAAACGTTTTGTCCGAAAATGTATTTGTTCAATTGGTGTGCGTTTAGTCTACTAGTTTCTCAGATTTTATATTTTGGCATGAACAGAGGACAGACAATTATATATATAGATAATTACAATAAGATAAATAAAAAGAAATTTTTTTTAGGAATCATCCAGTGACAGCGAGGAAGAGGATGTCGCAAAAATCGAAGAGGATCAAGAAATAGAAAAAATTGAAGAGAAAACAAAAGACAGCGAGGAAGAGGATCTCGCAAAAAACGAAGAGAATAATCAAGAAATGGAACAAATTAATTCTATCGAAAAGAAAACAAAAGTTGAAAAGAAAAAAAAGACAAACTAAATAAAAAACGTAAATTAAAAGATGTAGATATTCCAGAAGAGAAAATTAAAAAGAAAAAAAAGAATGAAAAAACAATAACAAAGAAGAAAAAAATAAAAAAAGGAGAGAAAAAATTAAAAAAAGAAAATGAAAAGAAGAAAACACCGAATTTCTTGAACCGGCCACCCGAAGTGATTGCATCCCGCGCCTGTCTCCCGATTATTGCCGAAGAGCAAACAATCGTTGAAGCCGTCTTCGAGAATCCTGTTGTGATTGTGTGCGGTGATACGGGTTCAGGCAAGACAACACAATTGCCACAATTCCTCTACGAAGCTGGCGTTGATCGACGAATTGCAATCACTCAGCCAAGAAGAGTTGCCGCCACCGCCATGGCGCGTCGCGTCGCTTATGAAACAGGCCTCGGGTGTCCAATTGTGGCGCATTCAATTCGTTATGAATCCACTGTCACGTCGGAGACGCGCATGGCATTTATGACTGATGGCGTTCTATTAAAAGAAATACAGAGTGTAAGTGACAAATTTTATTTATTTTTTATTTTTATCCTGCCATCAAAGTTTTTCGTAGACTGAAAAAGAATTTTTGAATCATGTCATTAATTTCTACTTCCATATTACGTCATAACGATTCTGTAAAACACAGGGTGGGAGGGTGGGCTGTATAAAAAAGGAAGGGGAAAGGGAAAACGCTTGATTAAACGATAATTAGCCTCGTGACCGATGTGTAGATGAAGTTTCGCTAGAACGACCGTAGTTTGGTGATGGTGGTTGTCATTTTAACGATACGTAGAGCTTATAGCTGATAGTTCAATCAGGATAGGTGAAAAGGAGAAGAAAAACAGCAGCTAGTCGTATTTCATTATTTAAATTCCCATCATTTGTTGACGTTTCGATCCCGGTTGGGATCATCCTCAGAACAGGTGGGTGTTATGTGAGGATGATCCCAACCGGGATCGAAACGTCAACATGAAAATAATGAAATACGACTGTAATTGGAAGAGATTCTGTTGAGAGATTGCTAATTAAATTAAATAAAAAAGAAAATCTGGTGTGACTGTTGCACAGTATACAACTTTCGATTACCGAAGATTACACCAGATTTTTTGTGACGACATATACATTATTTAGTTTCCGTTAGTTCTGCACATTTGAATTCACGATGTAAAATTTATAAACATGGGAAAAAATTTATATTTTGTTACCATGGCAATCATTTCTCTTATCTTTTCTATGAAGTACAAGAGTAAAGTGTGCTTTAAAAGATTTAAATGGCAAAATAAGAATTTACATTTTAAAGAGCATCTAAAAAATAATTGATTTATGAATTTAAATCAAAATCGTTGGTGCGAATTTTGAAAAAATCGAAAAAAAAAAACTGAGGAAAGGACCGGAGAATAAAAGCCAGCAGTAGATGGACCCTCTCACATCATCTTTAATTAGCAGATATTTCGACTGGCATCACGCCTAGTCATCATCAGTGCAAAACACTACAAAGATTGATTACACCCCTCTGATTTGGCGGAGGGCCCGTGTCAAACAATAGGTGTTGGTTATTTTAAAATTTCAGAGAAGCAGGGGCCAGACGCAAGTGCGAGCGAACGTTTTAAAATAACCAACACCTATTGTTTGACACGGGCCCTCCGCCAAATCATTGTTTTGCACTGATGATGACTAGGCGTTATGCCAGTCGAAATATCTGCTAATTAAAGATGATGTGAGAGGGTCCATCTACTGCTGGCTTTTATTCTCCGGTCCTTTCCTTGTACATCTGATCCAGCGTAAATCTTCCAATTGTAAAAAAAACTGAAATTTCAGCGGTGCCTAACTTAAATATAGAATTTCAACCTCCTAGCTCAATTCCTTCATGCTTTAAATTGAACCCAGACACACAGACAGACCAAATTTAGGACATTTAAGACTTTATACGATACCATTTATTATGAATATATATTTGGATACCAAATGGCTTGAATAAGAATGCCTGGACCAGTTTCGTTTAAAGTCTTAAATGGCCTAAGTTGCCGAAAAGACTGTGTGTATGTGTGTATGAATGTGAGAGTGAATGAGAAAAAAGTGTGAGTGTTTAAATAAAATAAAAAAAAAAACAAATATACAGATCTATTTTCTAAAAACAGACGTTAAAATTTAAAATAAACAAATGGGTGTTAAAAAGTAATGTAAAAACAATCAGCGTTAAAAAAATGCTATTCAAAATCACTTCATTGCCTCAAATTGCTATACCAAACTTTAAATCCAAAGCGTTAACATTTAGTAAATAGTGTTAAAAATTAATGCCATGTCTAGGGAGTGCCTTTAATATTTTAACGTCTTGTTTAATAATTTTGATAGCTTTTAAATAAAAGCAACATGTTAAACATGTCGCTGTTAAAACTTTGTTTAGAGAATAGCATTTTTTTAACGCTGATTGTTTTTACATTACTTTTTAACACCCATTTGTCTTCTTTGAGGGTTTGGGTGCATCAGCAGCATGGCTATTAGCACCAAAACACCCATTTGTTTATTTTAAATTTTAACGTCTGTTTTTCGAGAATAGTCCTGATAATTTTGATTTTGTATAGTAACAAATTGTACGTTTTTTTTAGGATCCTCTTTTGACTCGTTATTCGGTAATCATCCTTGATGAAGCCCACGAACGCACTCTTTATACGGACGTACTCCTTGGCTTGCTCTCACGTCTTATTCCACTTCGATTCAAACGAAATGATCCCCTTCGATTGGTTGTGATGAGCGCTACACTTCGAGTTGAAGATTTCGTTGAAAATTCGTATCTCTTTAAAACGCCGCCGCCGATTATTAAAGTGGAAGCCCGTCAATACCCAGTTGCACTCCATTGGGCGCGTTTCACTCAAGACGATTATGCTCGGGCCGCTTATCGTAAAGTTTGTCGAATTCATGCCGAACTACCAGAGGGGGCTATTCTTGTCTTTTTAACAGGTAATTATTATTTTTTTTAAAATTTATTTAGGCTCTTTTTCAGCTCGGAGGCCTTTTAGACCCCGCCTCTATTTATATCAATTTATTGGTAGCCAATTAAATTGAAATAATTTTTTAAGGTAATTATTTAATTAGGTTAGGTTCAAAATTTCATAAATTGTCTTTTCTGATACTACACCATTGGACGCTTTGAGTGATGATGCTCTGAATGCTACTGATCGGTGCGCTCACATGTTGACTACAAAAATATTTAATGATCCCTAGATCTAGAAACCATGAGTGGATCTTTATTTATTTTTTTAATAATTATTAAAAATTTCATATATTGTCAATAGCCATGAAATTAGAAACAAATTATAAACAATGAATAAAAATTAATTAGTAATAATTAGTTATTAATTATTAATATCTATTCTATTATTATTCATAATAAATAAAAAAAATTCTATTATTATTCATAATAAATAAAGATTTTTATTATAAAATTTGCAATAAGAATTATCAACTTTTAAGTTATTTTCTCCAATTTTCACCACTTTTTATTATCATGTGCGTTCACCGAACAACTCACCATTAGCTAAGCGCTATCTCTCATCATTTGGCCAACGTGTCCAATGTTTGATTATTTTTTACGCCAACCGGGACTTGAACTCTAGCCTCCTTTATAGATACAATATATTTTTTTTTCCGCTATTGTAATATTTGAACCGAAAAAAGTGATGCAATTTAAATTAACGTTTAACTCGTAAATGGAAACAAAATAAGTCGATTCGATTCTTCTCGATGTCTTATTTTTTTTTTTCAATTTAAAGTAAAATAAGCAGCCAGCTAGGATTTATATTTTAACAACATATTGTATAAATAGATGTTAGGCCTAGTTTAACACAAAAAATCTCGAAAGGTTTATAGGAAGTTTAAATCGGTTTCTATTTAACAAGTAAAGAAAAAAAAAAATAAAAGGGCAGAGAAGGACGTTACATTTGTTTATTAATATAATGAATTTTTTTTTTTTTTTTTTAGGGCAACAAGAAATTCAACAACTTGTAAGAAAATTACGTAACACTTTTCCTTTTGGTGAGAATAAAAAAGAAATCTCTAATGGAAATGTTGAAGAAAATGAAAAAGAAAACCAAGATGATGATATGAATGCTGATGATGATGAAGATCAATTTGAAGAGGCGTTATTAGCACGTGTCCTTAAAGCTAAAAAAAGCAAAAGAGGCGATCTTCCTGATAATCGACGTAAAACTAAAAAAGAATTTGATAAGGAGAATAAAGTGAGTTTTTGCTTAAGAGAAATTACATTTTTATTATAAGGCGGAGCTGTTACGCATGTTTTCACCGATAAGATGGCGTTGTGTGTCTTGAAAGTAAGCCATAAAAACTACTTATTACGAAAATTTGCCAAGAGATGTCAGAATGGTAGCTAATAATCTATAGTGCTGTATTAAGGGGGTTCAGGAGCGACGTCTAAACGTACTTTAAAAAAAAAC
Organism: Euborellia annulipes; assembly: GCA_023213315.1. Classification (NCBI taxonomy): domain Eukaryota; kingdom Metazoa; phylum Arthropoda; class Insecta; order Dermaptera; family Anisolabididae; genus Euborellia; species Euborellia annulipes. The sequence continues at coordinate 2,633 of JAKCPI010029274.1, read as the reverse complement.
TAGACTATTATAAGGAATTTTTCAATGCGGTTTTTTTTTAAATGAATTAAATTCATAAGAGATTATTGGAACATCGAGCTATAATTTTTTTAATGACTGATTAAATAATTATCGTAATTAATTTTTTTGTTATCAAGCAAATACAAAAAAACAATCTGTCCCAATTTTTTTTTAATTTAAAAATGAACTTATTGTTATTATTAATCACATATTAATTAAGAAATTTTTGAAATAAGCTCAGATGATTTATTTAAAAACCATCTGTCAAATTAGTTCAGCATTCTTGCAATAGATGGCAGGCTAGTCTAACAGCCGATCCCCTATTAGCGTATATTTATATATTTTTATGCTTTTATAAAAGATACATAATATATAATAACATTTATAAAGTATTTATTGTTGAAATATCAATGAAAATCAACCAAATGCATTAAATATTATTAGCTACCATTCTGACATCTCTTGGCAAATTTTTGAATTACTTGATATTTGGGCATACTTTTAATGACACACAACGCCATCTTAGCGGGAAAAACATGCGTAACCACTTCGCTCCCGTAGCCCCTTGACTATTTATTTATTTTTTTTTAGAATATTCTGCCTCAAATAGAATTAGATGCTTTCTCTTCGTGGGAAGATTGGGAGCAACAACAACTAGAAGAAGAAGAAATGAACGCTGATGAGGATGATGAAGAACAAGCATGGCTAGACACTGAGATGTCTAAAGCAAAAACGAAGCAACCGCTTTGGGTGTTACCACTCTATTCTCTGCTTCCATCGCATAAACAAAATAAGGTTAAATAAGTTATCTTCTTCTTTTTTTATTAACATCAACCGTAGGTTAGACAGGTAATATTTTCAGTGGGTGGGCAAAGTTGTGCACTCGGCTTAGTCGGGCCCTTTATTTTTCTCTATTTTTTTAAATTTAAATTTAAAGACAAAGAAATCACTCTTATTAATATTTGACTAAAAAAAGATGTTATATAGAAAATAGAATCTAATCTTAATAGTAAATAAAGAAAAAAGCTGCATCTCTCAATTTCTAATCCGTTATTAAGAGGGTTCAGGAGCGACGTCTAAACGTAGGCCTACTTTAAAAAAAAACTAGACTATTATAAGGAATTTTTCAATGCGGTTTTTTTTTTTAAATGAATTAAATTAATAAGAGATTATTGGGACATCGAGCTATAATTTTTTTAATGATTTATTAAAAAATTAACGTATTTAATTTTTTTGTTATCAAGCAAATACAAAAAAACAATCTGTCCCAATAATCTTTAATTTTTTTTTAAATTTAAAAATGAATTTATTGTTATTATTAATCACATATTAATTAAGAAATTTTTAAAATAAGCTTAGATGATTTATTTAAAAATCAACTGTCAAATCAGTTCAGCATTCTTGCAATAGATGGCAGGATAGTCTAACAGCTGATCCCTCTTTTGGCCTATATTTATATATTTTTATGTTTTTATAAAAGATACATAATATATAATAACATTTATTGTTAAAAGATCAATGAAAATCAACCAAATGCATTAAATATTATTAGCTACCATTTTGACATCTCATGGCAAATTTTTGAATTACTTGAGATTTTGGGCGTACTTCTTATCTTAGCGGGAAAAACATGCGTAACACCTTCGCTCCTGCCCCGCCTTAACATCACAACTATAAATAGCTTTTTGTTTCATAATATCTAGATCATATCGTTCATACTGTTCATGTTTATTATAAAAAAAAATCTAAATCGAATCAAAAAATGTATTATTATTAGTTGATTAATATTATAATTCGAAATGGCTGTTAATATATAGATTTTTTCGATTACATTAATTAAAGTACAAATTTTATATTTTTCAAGGTTTTCGAACCGCCACCGAAGGGATGTCGTCTTTGTGTTGTGGCAACAAACGTCGCTGAAACGTCATTGACGATTCCAGGAGTGAAATATGTCGTTGATAGTGGCCGATGTAAACAGCCTGTTTGGGACACTCGAACTGGAGCACAGGCAATGCAAATAAAATGGACAAGCCAAGCATCAGCTGAGCAACGTCAAGGCAGAGCTGGAAGAACTGCTCCTGGCCATTGCTATAGGCTCTACTCCTCGGCAGTGTACGCTGACGTCATGCCGAAACATATGGCACCTGAGATCACTCAGAGGCCTGTCGAGCATCTTATTCTCCAGGTAATAAATAATCAATCAAAATTTGTAGTTCGCATTGAAAAAAATACTAGTAGTAAGAGGAGAGTATGTTTATTTTGCTGACCTCCAGGGCAACCCCTCTCGTCTACTCCAGTAGAGAAAACAGAAAGAGCTGTTTCGACCTACATTTAGACCATCATCAGGCCTAATATTTAAAAAAACAATGAATTTATCACATGTGAGACAAACATGAGAACAATTTTTTAATACGATTTGGTATTAATCATTTTTTAATTCAACAACTCGAAAACAACGTCAAAAAAATAGAAAATTGTATCTCATGTGATAAATTCATTGCTTTTTATTTATAGCTGAAGCGTTATATTAATAAGAGGGTAAAATGAGAAATGCAGCCAAGGTTATTTCTTTATTTGTTAATTCAATACGCTGACGCGTTTCGATTTTTGTGTTTGAACCATCTTTAGAG